>JACXGK010003208.1:0-22909 GCA_016801125.1 Novumbra hubbsi | reverse complement strand
GGGCAATAGCTTGGTCAACGCATATGTAAGCTTTGTCCCAAACCAAAGACAGATCACATTTTAGATTATATCTTTGTAAATAATAATAATTGTGTTTCATGGTCAGTCAGTGCTTACTTTAAAATTCTATCTAGGAATTTGAAAGTGGTTACAAATTCCCCAGCCCAATAATTCCATTTTACCAAAATAATATTTTAAAATTTCAAACAGTGCCTTTAATTAGACATTAGGCTAAAATACAACCCACACAGGGGATTTCATTATACTGGCTAATGAACTCTGATCCCCACATTTAATGTCTTTATTTAATGAATAATCCCCAGAAAATGTAAGATGGCATTTAAAGCTGGCTTCAGGCAAGACATTCCTTTGGAAAGTCAGGACATGGCTAACTGTGACGATAGCGCACTGTCACGTTTGCTTTAAATGTATCTCTGAGATTGAAGGGACGAATCTCTGAGAATGAGGCTGCGAGGCTGGATGGAGGAACAAGGATTCAATAGTGTAACGGAAAATAACGTGGAGGCAAACATCCCCCGAATTACATTCTTTCAAAGTCAAAACAGCAAGTCTAAACAAGAGCTCTCTTTAAACCTTAAAGTATTCAAGTTCAACTGACTTCACTTAATTAGCTAGTTTAGAGATAACCGTGTATTACAGTATACCCATTACAGTAACAGCTTTAGTAAACATCATGGAGCCAAACTATGATGTTGAAACATCCCACAGATATTTCTTTAACCAAAGCTCCCTGCACAAATGGAAAACGAAAGAACTACGTCATCACATGGAACACTTTGCGCCACCTGTTTCACAGAAGGTTTCAACAGGAAAAGATTCCTCACCATTGTGGTGGATCATAACCCCATTTGACGCAGGTCAAACATCTAACAGCAGCGCTGTTACACCGGTTACAGTTTGAGTACGGGTATAAATACTTAGTCAATTAAAGATTCTGATCCTGAGTTAAATTTATATCGGAGTGGTAACTATAATATTAATTATATTTTTTAACTTTATGTTTATTATGTATATTTAATAATAAGAAGCTTACACATTACCCACATTTTCTACACACAGTAGCAGTTTTATTAAGTACGACAATCATTCCTTCCTAAATTGAGTCACGTGGCCTTGGCTTAATTCTGTTTACCAAGCAGGCAGACATTTATTGACACACACAGTGCATTTACAGTGTGATTGCATCTTCGAATTGGCAAAATGAGTAACCTGAATGCCTTTCGTCACAAGAACACGTCCTGCAAAACAATGCTATATGTCACAAAGCACGTCTTATCTCTGAATGGTTCCATGACCACACATTCAATTACCTAGAGCAGCCTTCACAGTCCCTCGACTGACTAGAACATTCCAATTGAAATTGGGCTGTTTGCAGCATGGTTGTTCCAATATCCATTCTGAAATCACTGCGTATTGCCACAGGGTCAGCAAATATTTAAAAGTATGCGTTTATTGTTATACAATACCCACAACAAATACTGTTGTTTGTCTAGTCTTGTAAAATTGCACGAAAAGTCAAGCTGTAATTGCTGTACAATATGTTTTGTGGTACAAAACATGATCTCCTGTCAGAAAAAGCAATAGCCCCAAAACGTTATCTCCCAGAACTGTTCATTAATCTTCTTTTAGTACAACTTGCTTGGTAACATACATAATAAACGATACCTTACCCAGGCATTTGGCTGTTAGTATAATTTGAGAACCAAATTAATATGGACAGACCAGCACAACAGGTATAACATGGCACACAGTTACATGCATTTTTTATTGAATTTTGTATTTAATGGCTGATTGACTCAGCGATGAGAGTCATCCCATTGAATGGGATTTAGGGTTAAGGTTGGGGGAAAAGTAAGCATTAAGGCAAGAAGTAACCCTGGTGAAACGTCTTCTCAGAGAATGCCTCCCATTTCAAATGTCTTCAGGGCAAAACTGCCTCCAGAATGAGATTCATGACAAAAAACACTAATCTGCTTTTTGAGTACAAGCATTTGCCAGAAAACGATTTCAAAGGGCACTATGACTGTCTACTTCAATTAACATTCATCCTGTAGACATAAGTGACACGTTTTCACCAAAGGCAGATGGAAAGTTAGTAAAGAGGAGAAAATAGCTCCACTCGCCCTAGCGGGTTATAAATGCTGAAGACCCTTCTCATAGCAAACATGCAATGTTTCTCTTTCTCCCTGCTTCCTTGGATAGCCAAAGGGCCACTGGAAGACAAGTCTTTTATAATTTATTTTACAATATAACCCCAGTCAAGTGTAGAATTACAATTTTACATTAGGGAAATAATTTGGTGCTTTGACCAAAACTGTTATACCATCAAAGCCGTCCAAACAGTTGTGTCATATCGACAAAGTTTAAGTGATTTGTTTGTCAAGTGATGTTTTTCTAAAAACCTAGCAGCTCCCCTTAGTGGAAATAGCTTTTAAGTAGGAATTTATTGAAATATCCATCAATGGAAAGATATTTTCTTTATAAAAACATATATAATATTCTACAAACAGAAAATTGTACTGACGTGCATTACCGGGGAATAACCACTACACACCCTCTAATATACAAGGCTCCAGAAAATGAAAGTAAAACTTAATCATCACAGTATAACACCAAGTCAATGAAACATCAGGGATATCAATCTGTCCAGTTAGGAAGCAGAAGCGATTGTGAATCAATGTCACCTGTTTAGGGGCAAATAGAAGTGACATAGATACCAGAATTGGGGACGTTACACGAGGAGAGCTGGACAGGGACTAGCAGCAGGATCTTCATCTTTGTGCTAGGAGGAACAAGATCACTGTCAGAAAACTACCCAATGACCTATAGTGGACTACTGTCCAGACTCCGTGATGGTGGAGGTCCTCTGGTGGGACCTTTGCTCTCCTCCCAGCCCTCAATCAGTCTGAGTTTTTGGATTCCATTGATCGTTACATAGTTTTGTCTTCAACGAATCACGAATCAATGCGCAGTAAAAATTCGATTTTAATAAGATTTCCTTCAACAAGACCTGATGTGTGATTTAAGTGTTACTTTAATATTTTTCTGCCGTGTATATATGTTTTTTGCGCTTTTCCTCTCTCAGCTAATACACAAGGAAGACTAATTGATCTCTGCAGATGCTAGACAAGGCAATAGGTCACATGTAGAGCCACTCTCCTTTCACACAAACATCTATTGCTTTCCTCCTCTAGTGCAAGTAGAAAAAGGCAGTAAAAAAAGGTATGTAATTTAAGACCATAAATCTTGGCAGATGTTCAGTGTTTGTCATTGTAAGTGGATTTCCAAAGAGAAAAAAGCCATAGGGTACATACTAAGATGCCCTTTTAAAGCTACCATTTTCCAAACAAGTGCTTGAATTGTGTACAAGTTCACCTGAGTGGCAAAGTGATTTAGGGTACTCCATCAGAGTTCTGACGCATCACTACCTCCAGCTGGGTATAATCCCAGGGTGTGCCACAGCCAGATGTAATTCCGATAATCCAGTGGGCGGTTCACAATTTGCCCTTTTTTCAATTGGACTAAACTCGCATTCTCTTTTCTCAATGTCCTCTAGCAACTCTTTGCGTAGTAAAGCAGCATCATTGTCTTGCCGACAGCATTTTCAAACTTGCCTAGTTTCTTCCAATTCCTCCATGACATTCATTCCAGCCTCACAATGTATCTCACAATACAACAATTACCTTTCGTACAAAACATTCATTATTTTTACGCTTATTACGTTATTATATTATAGATTTTTCAAATGTTGTATAGTGTTTGATTTTTGAGGAAAGAAACACTTACTGAACAGATAAATACTGTAGCTTTCAACCGTTTTTGGATGTGGACAGTACCGTATATAGAGCGTACACAGTGCAAGCAATGGAATAAAACTTTATCAAATTATTTTTGCGTGAAATCTTAACGGTCATATTTATATACTATCCATAGAAATCCATGCAATCTTTATCATAACATTTTGCCCTAAATATGTAAAACAATAGTATTTTACTGGAAACACAGTAAAAGCCAAAACAATTGTTATGGCAAATTCTGCGAGAAGAAACTACCACAGTAATAAAAAAATGGCACTCTAGCTAAGAGTGAATACACATTGTTTTTGCTGGTTTTCATTGTTTTAATGCTTGTTTGTGTGTACTACAATGCTGTACATTGCATGTTAAAAATAGTCTTTAGAAAATAACTTTAATTCAGAAGTTTTTGTAGACTGGCCTGAGACAGTACTGTATATACAGTAAAAAATAAAAAATGAACTACTTCTGAAAGAATTCCCTATATCATCAGAATCCAAGCCCATAAGACACTGGAAACAGCGCCCCTGCTCGGTCAGAAAACATCAGAGCTGGATGAGAGAGGAAAGTACACATTTCTTTTAATTAGTACTTTTCTCTCCCAGCCGAGATAACGTCGCCCGGCGTGTTGACAGTCAGATAGCTTTTTTTTTTAAATCTAGGTTCCTTGTGAGGACTTCATTTCATCCTGCTCCACAGATAAGGCCTCACATTTCAAAGATTACTTTTATGATGCAGAACGGAAGGGACGGGGGAAAACGGAGGAAGGGGAAGGTGAGAGAGTGGAAGTGTGGTAGATGGCTGCTCCAGCACGGCTTGATGAGCGAAAGAATAATCACTTATCTCCGTTTCGGCAATAAACAGGGATCCACACATGCGTGTCATTTGCCCCCTTGCTTAGACAACAGGAACCCTGAGGAGGTACGTATGGCGGCGTCAGACATACAATCAAAATAGACTTACCTCTTGTAGTTGTGTATACATGGAGTGGCCCGAGTTTCAATTAGGCCCTGCTTAGAAAAGCATAATGGAGTATTTGTCTCATCGTTTTAGAACGGGAGTTCTGAACTCTACATTTACAGTATGTACCAAAATGATCAGATGGTCATTATTTTGTTCGTTTTCTATAAGCATGTTTTCACGTTTACCTTATTGATGGTGAACAATAAATATTTATTTTGTTTTCAATGAAGCCTATGTCACCAAAATGTGAGGACTTTTAAGAGGTGTGAATACTTTAAAAAAGGCTAATATATGTATATCAGTATAGCAGATAACCAGCGAGCAATCCAACATTTACAGCAACTCCAAAAGCATTCCAGCTAGTTTTAAATAACAATATTTTTTATTTCCAAACATTTGAATAAATCTGACAATACATTTGGAAAATCAACTGTTTGATGTTAGTGAGAAGAAAGACAGCACTGGTGAGGTCAGCAATGGCAAATGATTTGGTGACCAAGGAACCTATAACTCATTACCAGATCATGTTGAACATAATGAAATAATAAATGGGAAAAAAAAGCTTGGTTGTGCCATTACAAAGCACAGAAAACTTCACCCACCAAACTACAGAAGCCAGAATGCAAGTTGCAAAAACTGTTATGTTTGCCTAAAAACGGGATGTCCTAAAAGTCAAATTTTGAAGTAAACAGAAAAGTCTTAGTTCAGATAGAAACTAATGCCTCTAAGCATATCGGACAGTGCGTCATCAAGCAGAAAGACAGTTGTCCCAAACACACTGTCATAGCATAGAGCTTTTTAAGACCAAGCAGTTAAAAGTTCTTGACTGGTCAAATTCGTCACCTGAACTGAATCCAATTGGGTATGAGTTTCTCATACTATATGCAAGAATTAAAGCAAAACGGCCGGAAGATATAAGATATAGTTGCACAATAAGCCTGTCAGAGCATCTCCAGGATGGAGTTTGCTGATGTCTATGGCTTGCAGAGCCATGCAAGGATATGGGTACTTAACATAACTACATTTCTTGAAAATAATGTTTATTTTATTGGCACCATGTAAAAAACATGCTGTCATTTGTAAATGGTTAATCCGATAAGCATGGAAATAGCATCAATTAAAACCTCATAACAATTGTATAATTCAGAAATGCTGAAATACAGAGAAAAAAATCCTACATCCTATTAAAAGAAAACAATGGTTTAGCGCTACGGTATATAACTCAAGAACTTCAACATAAACCAGACAGGGGTCAAATGTGGTCAACTATGGTCAACACCACGACTATATGATAAAATAGGAGCAATAAGTCAGGACATTACAGGGTCATGAGGTGGACACATCGTCAAAAAGACCAGTTATCGGTTTCTCCAGCAAAGAAAAAATGTACAGCTATGGCAAACAGGAGATCTTTATACCATGAATATATGAAACCAATCTTTTGTTTCAGGTAACCACCTCAAACAGCCCACCTCTATGAATGGGCGAAAGGACATGGGTGATGGCACATCAACCCGAGAGCGGCCCAGGGGGACTGAGGGAGTTGCTTAAACACAATGAGAACAGGGAATGCCAGCGATGCCTTGGACGGATGTGCCTTGGACCCGATGTGCTGTACGGATCAAACCTGTTGGTTTGTTGATGTGAACCTCAAGGACACTCGATGTTCTCTAACCGACCACAAATGTCCTAATGATATGCACCAGGGAATTTAAACTCGCTCCTGTCCTAAAGCTAGATTCATGCCATTTGTTTCACTGAAGGTGAGGAGGGTTTCCAAGGCATCCCACCGTCAGGTCCCTGATCTTCACCCAAAAGGCCGTCTATCGGAGATCAACTTATTTTAACACCAGGAAACGCAATCAACACCATTCAATAGTTCGTTTTGTATATTGCTTCCCTGCATTCACCACCAGCAGGTGACCTATCAGGAAGTCCAGAATTTAGTTTGCAGTATCCAAGTGTCCTGACCTTACTGATGAGCATGGAGCATGGAGGGGTTTATCGTGTTACACCAAGCGGTAGTCGCTGAACCGCACTCTTATTATGTCTTCCTCCTGTCCTTGTGGGAGTGGGAGAGTCGAGTCCATTTGAGATTTTGTTGTCTGTCGATCAGTTGGGGCAGTACACACATTCGACCAGGGTGTCCAGGTTGAGTCTTGATGGGAGCCAAAACAACAGCCTTTTATACGAGTCGTGGCAAAATGTTCCTTCCATGAAAATCACTAGCCACTGGAACCCCTAACCCTCTGAGTCATTTTCATTGCTCTTCATTGCAGGCTCAGTGGCGTTATTGAGTTGTGGTTATAGACAACTGTATAAAAAAAAAACTCGAAATTCTGAATGGGGTTGGTGGAAATAACATAATCTCTACATTAAGGGAGCTAATGTTTGTTTTCATTTTGTGAAGTTGTTTCCTCTTATAGTAAATATTGGTGGAAGCATTATTTACTACTACTATTATAACAAAAATAGGAAAAGCATTAAGAAATTACAAAATTGGACCTGAGCCCATAAGACATCTGCTCATGGTTGCGCTCCTACAGCATGGAAACACAGTGAACTGTGTTTATATATTATATTTATTCAACATTCCTGTGTGCAGAGACAATTACATATTTTCTAGGGTGACATCCTTCCGAATACAATCCATGGAGTAACCATGGCACCGTTCTGATGTTTAGGCAAACATTTGTTACGTTCAAAATAACAGAAGCAGTTTTTTTTCAGCATCGTTTCATTCTCTGGTGATGGACCACTGGAGTGTTTATATGAGAAGATAACCGTTTAAAGTGTTTCACTTGGGAAGTATTTCCGCAAGTCATTGTGGTATCTCTTTCACAATTTCCAGCCAGCATTGCATAGTTAGCAACTACCTTTAAATAAGTCAGGAGGGGCAAATAATACTTTATCAATAATATCTGCACTTGAACTTGAATTGCCAATTATGTACAACAACACACTACAGACTAATATAAGGTGGTGGACATGCCCAGAGGAAAGGGCAATTAAAAAAAAAGACTTATTTTAGATATTTTTCTTTGTGTTCTCATTGAGAACACAATGGCACAATGCCTGTGGATGCCTGTGGCAGTCAGAGTAATTGCATGTCGGCACTGGAACACCCTTTATCTTATGCACCACACAATGAGCGGGATGGAATGACAGGCCTTTCTAAAGCAGCGCCTGATCAGAATTTCCTGGACCTACGGTTGACGGAGCAGGGGTAGACTTTGGACTGAGAGGGTTCTGTGGGTACTGCCAGTGACGACATCGTCATTTGAAGTGTCAGGGAACTCTTGACCTCAAACGGTGCCGGAGCAAGTTTGTAGTAACTTGGACGGCGGTGATCTTCGGGCTCAGGAACACTTCTGGAAATCTTTGTCTGTGAACACAGTACGTCCCTGCCTCCACAAATACAAGTTAAATCTTTCGAACTGGCCTGCCTACAGTCTAGACCTGTCACCCGTTGGAAACGTATAGGGCATTATGAAACAAGAAATATGACAAAGGAGCCCACAAACTGTTAAGCAGCTGCAATTCTATATCAAGCAAGAATGGGTATACATTTCACTTTCAAAACTACAGCAATTGGTCTCCTTCCCAAATGATTACAGCCTGTTGTTAAAAGAAGGGGTGCAACATGCAACTGTCTCAATTCTTTTGAAATGTGTTGCTTGCATCAAATTCAAAATGTATTTTTTGAAAAACAATACAATTTCTCAGTTTCAACATTTGATATGTCATTGTTGTGATATGTTGTCAGTAGCCTGATCCCCTGAACAAATCAGAAAAGATAAAATACCAGGTATAGCCTATTATTGGTTTGAGAAACATACGTCAATGGTTGATTAGTAATTTACATTTTCTATAGGTAGGCAGATATTAATGTAGGCATACGCAGTATTTACTTTGTGCGCGCACTTATCACATGCAACTGAGATTATTAACAATTTTGGATTTGAATAGCAATGGTTTTTTTACGGCGATAAAAACAGTCAAACACGCCATGAGTCAGTTATTTAGCACACATATTGTTTTTTTAAATAACCCAAGAAGTAATTACAATTCTTTTCAAAAGTGTCTTTTGTCTAATAAAAAGCTTTTAAGGTAATGGAGTTAGATTTTTTTTTTGTAATCTGTTACTCCCAAACCGATGTGTTTGCATCATGTTCGAACTGCATTACAAATCATAACAATAGCATTTGGCGTTAAGACATCATTTACTTTAGTTTAACATCATTTTTAGCTCTGCACGGCTGAACCGTGGTGATTTTAATTGTACATTGCCAACAGGCCCCAGACTCATGATCCTGAGGATGAAATGCAAATACTAATAAGCAGTTTTGGCTTCAGGCATAGCCAATATGGGGATATGATTTATTGATTGAACTAAAACATGTATCATTTTTTTTACAATATTACAGCAATCACATCTTGATTCTCAAGCATTTGTGTGAAGACAAATGCCAGACTGGAGGTTCTATACGAGGCAGATTATTCAAAATGAGGCAAATAGTTTGTGTGTAAAGCTTGGTGATTTTGCCAGATTGGCTATAGATGCAGGATACTTTCAGCTGGCTTAGGATACAGAATGGAATTTAAATACAGAATTGATTTGACCGATTTCTCCCTATTACCTGCATTTCATTTTTACATTTTTTTTGTTTTATTGTACGAGAACATCGAGAAAAATAGCCATAATTTGTACTACAGCAGTGGGCCACAGGCCGTATGACAGAGTTGTAATGCATTTTGTTCTATGATCCTTCAAACTTTATTATTTATGATAATTGTTATTTTTCATAGGAAACACATTGAAAACAGGTCTGCTTTTAGATTAAATTATAACAGCAGAAAAAAACTAAAATGTTAACATAGCTAACCATTATATATTGATTTTGACACCAAATATTATAACTGTAATCGTACCAGATGTTCGTCAAACTATGCCTATCTTGTACTATAAGTAATTGAAGCAAACATGACGTGAATTAATATGAGCTGCATAGTTGGATTTGGCAGGGTTTCTTTTTAATTTGGGAGAATATGGTCACACTGCCAATTCACACTGCATGACTTCAGTAAATTATTTTATAATAAAGACCTGTATGAACTTTTCATTTCCTGGCAGTCCTAAACTGTAACATGAGATTGAGAAAATCTCCATAGTGACAAAAAATGCTGTGGAATCACATTACCATAAACAGCTGTGCAACTAAAGATAATTGTAAAGCTAGAGGCTAGGTTCTATTACAAAGAAATGTGCACATAACTATAGATTCATGTTCTGTCATTTACAGCGTGATAGCTACGTTATGTATAACAACAAATACTAAGTTAACCAGTTTAGCGTGATTGTTATTGTAATACTTATGGTCGTGTCCAATTGATAAATGCACTTTTAACAAAAGTCTGGTCGTTTTGTAAGTAATATGGAGAATATTACTTACAATATTATAATATGGACTTTTTTGTTTGTAACGAATAGGAAACTTTCCAAGGTTCCTCGTAAGCTTTTCATCTGGGCAGTAATTAAAACTGTATACACAATAACTTAACCTCTTTTACCTCTACTTAAGCTCAGTACTGGGTGTTTACGGATTTGTGTTGATAATTAAGGTTGAGGAAAGGGTCAATGTTTGGCTGGCAAGCCTTGGCTGGTGTGCCATCATTAAAATCAGTTAAATTGAAATTGCTGGCCAGTTCTAATCCTCAAAATTGCCTGGGGAGTTAAGGATGGGAGCCTTGGGCTGTGGGTTGTGTAAAAACCGGATGTCTTAAAGAGAGATGCATTATGACTTGGCACCTAAACCTTTTTTCCCTAGCTATAATATATTTTTATAGTTTCAAAAAATAACCTGCCAAGATGCGGGCCAAGATACACTCAAATAATGTTTCCAATAAGGACATTACTTTAAAAGATAAATATTACAGAACTGGGAACCCCTAGAACGGTCCAAGGCATACATTCTTAGAGCAAAGCTGTCCACATCAGTTGGGGTTTAAGCCCTGTCTGTGCCACTGACAATAGCTCCCCCAAGAACAAGCAGCAGAGATTTGCATTGCTCTGCTGTCTCCTTTGGGCAGGGTGGGTGCCTGCAGAATGCTAACTGAGATTATCAGTTGATTGACTGGGTCCTTACACCTTAATCTGACAAACTGCTTTGTTAGAAATGCATTGTGGTTAAAAAGCGGAATGGCGGTGGGCTATAGAATACGGGTGGGTGATAGAGTACGCGTGGGGGATAGAGTACGCGTCGGTGATAGAGAACTAGTGGGTGATAGAGAACTAGTGGGTGGTAAAGAACTAGTGGGTGGTAGAGAACTAGTGGGTGATAGAAAATGTGTTGGTGATAGAGAACTAGTGGGTGATAGAGAACTAGTGGGTGATAGAGAACTAGGGGGTGATAGAGAATTAGTGGGTGATAGAGAACTAGTGGGTGATAGAGAACTAGTGGTTTATAGAGAATAAATGGGAGATAGAAAACGTGTGGGTGATAGAAAATCGGTGAGTGATAGAGAATGGGTGGTTGATGGAGAACGGGTTGGCGATAGGGAACTAGTGGGTGATAAACAAACGGGTGAGTGACATAGAACAGGTGGGTGATAGGAAACAGGTGGGTGATAGAAAATGGGTGGGGGATAAAGAATGGGTGGGTGATAGAGAACTGGTGGAGGAGATCAGCCTCTCTCTGACAAAGCTGCAGACATGTTATCCAACTGAATTACACCAATGCTTTTGAGATATTGCACTTTGATTAGTAGGCTTAAATCTGGTTAGAATGGGGTGTCTTTATGAAATGGTTTTTAAATGGTAGATTACTCAAATAGACAAATGGGCATAAGTTAAGCAAGGAAGCCAGAGATGTTTATCCACAAACATTAATCAGGATCAGATATATAATATGCTCAGCATAGAAGTTGTTGGTTAAGCGATTACATAGTTTAGTGGAAATGCGACTGGAGACAAAAGTAATGACTAGTATAGTCTACCAACAACATGAAATAGTTCATATTATAATGCTAAATGCAAGGTTTCTAAACATACAGCATCTAGGGATCCGTTTCTGAAGAGGCACGGCTGTTCGTCTTGTAGATATTCCAATTTACAGCTTGTAAACAACAGTGCATAATGTATTCTAACATATGAGTACTAATGTGCTGTAATGTGCTGTTACACACAGTTCGCACACGCATCAGTTAACGGTAAACACGTTTCTCGACATGAATTCGCAGGCTACTCTACACTGTTACCTTGAAAAAAGCTCAGTGAAGCACCCTTGACCCCTCCAGCACAAGTCCAAATAAAGTCACCCGTAAACTGCAGTCCTTTGAACAGTTGTCACAAACTGATCAAGCTGATGACCAGCCAAGATTTGAAAACATAATGGCTCTGTAGAAAGATAAGAACCTTGAAAGAAACCTAGAGAGGAGCCACGCTCCGGGTGTTGGGGCGGTCCGGTTCCGGCTGTGTAGGTGGACAGTTCAGGATAGACACATAACGACGTGCAGCAAGCGTACCAGCCCAGAGCAGCAAAAGACACAGGGACTCTCATCAAATGAAATACCTTTGTCAACAGTTTGGATTTTCAAATAACCTGTTATTTGAAACCCCAATTATATCATATTCCATAGTCTGTTGACTAAAGAGAGAAAAGAAAATGAATAGCATCGCAACCACAGAGAAACGCACTACCCCCATTCAACTGCTCACATTTGGAGTGGACGCCATATAATGGAGTTTCCATAGAAACCAAACATTTTCCCCCCTTGGCAATGTAGCATAAAATGACTCACTCCAGACCATAATTGTAGCTAGTAGTGCCATGTTGTTATGGTAGTGTGTATAGGCTTTGTCTGAGTGGAGATCTTTAGTCCGTCAACATGGTAGGGAGTCACCCCGTTGACAATAAGTTAAACGTAACAACTTACACTTGGAATATTGCTTTAACTTCTCCCAGTTCAACTCAGAATCCTCTTCTTCTAACGATATACACAGTATTATTTGAAACGTTCGCTTGCTGAAACGGTATTGTTGAGAGTAGAACAAACGCATTCACCTGCCGCCCCCGGCGGTTTAACTGCGAACGCAATTAGTTACCTGGTAGAATACAAATAAGTCTCACTCAGGGTCACCGGGCTTGTAGCTGGCCAACCCTGGATGTCATCCTCTTTCTCTGAAAGGCCTCTAAAGCGGGATTCAGCGATTTTTTTTTTTTTGGGCATAAAAAAAAAAGAAGACTTCGGCAAAATAAATAAGGTCTCGCCAGCAGCTGCCGTGAAACAGCTCTAATTGCAGATGGATTCGAAGTGGAGGCGTCAATATCTGCAATGCAGAGGAGCATCTGCCTCTCTCCTACCGCCAGTAACACTTTCTGATTAGCCATTGTTCAAGCGGTTTACTTACCAAAAACGAGGGCAAAATATCAGGTTAACTAAGCGAAGGAGGCCAGACGACAAAATGGCTCCCCCTTGAAAGTGGAAGTGTACAATTAGAATGAATTAACACGGCGAGGCAGATGCTAGACTCCTTTGAGGTGGCAAATATGCAAATGAGGCATGAAGACACACATTGTACAAAACGGTGATTAAGTTGCCTCAGGTAGGCAGAGGCTATGTGTGTCAAATCTCTCCACAAATATTCGGTTTTAAGTTTAGAGACTTCGTTTGAGTATCTGGGAGTGTATAATTATGACTGATGTTGGCAGAACCATGATATGGCTTACCTCCTGTCTATAAACTTGTCCTAGGCACTTTATGTATGTACAGACCCACATGCATATACACAGACATATATATATATATATATATATGTGTATGTGTTTCTGTACATATATACAGTGCTCAGGAAATCAATTTATATTAAACCACCAGAGAAACCTCAACTAATCCTGTTGTTTTAGAAATGAACCAATGCAATCAAATGTCACGTGATCAAATATTTTCGGACTTCCTATTAAGTGAGGTGGAGGGTTTCAAAATACTGTTGAACGCGAATCAACATGGTGTTAACCCTGTGAATCTCAATTCTACACTACGGTGTTGACATGTTTACAGTGATTCTCTCCATGGGCATCACACTCAAGCCGGGCAGCTGCTGTTTGTGCTCAGCTCATCAAATATTGCTGACAAATAATTGACTTAAGTGGCCTCTCTACATTCGATTTGACAACATAGAAAAATTCCATCTATTATTAATACTGAATAGTTCCTGGCATGGCCACAAACGTAGTTGCGCGGACCTGCTCTGGAATTGACATTTGCAGTGGGTGTGAACCAACGTCGAACTACTGAAACCTCACACACCTATGGAGGCAGAGTTATCCAAATGTCCTCCCACTCACTGACACAATTGCAGTGGTTTAGAATAAGCTTCACCGTGTGGGAAATTAAGAAAGCGCAATAAGCCGTGATATTCATACAATAGGGTCATTTCCTGCAGTCCTACTGCAGCTAATAAAACAGTAGCCAGACTTAGTTTTACTGGTCCAGCCAAGCGGATGGACCAAGGAGGCTGCAAAGGCAAACTATAAGATAACCTCCTCCTCAGTGCCACCCCTCACAGAACAAACATACTTTATGTTATGATGAATGTAAACATGTATGATAAGCATATCAATCCAGCCTACGATATGAGCTGCAAGTCAGGAGGACACTGGACACCTGCGGACAGTGACTGTCTTTTCGCTCTTTAGAGAGTTTCACAGCCTGAAGATCCCTCTTCACGGACCCTATTTAAGTTCCTTGTTTCCCAATGTGTCTTGTCATTCTGCATTTGCTGCATTACTTATGTCTTGGTGGTTCTGTTCCGTTATCAAATGTCCTCCATTCCCCCTGCGCTTGTGTCTGTCCATACATCCACCGAGACCAATCAGAATGCTGTGGTGTTTTTTATGAAAACATATGTGTTCAACTCTCTCCACTGTTTTTGTCCTGAACAGGCACTTCTGATTCATTCTTTCGGGTCTTGATTATTTGTAGATTATTATGCGCAAGGTTTGGAATATGAGTTTTTTGTCAGGTTTTGAGGGATCAATAGTTTTCAATTCTGACCTATCATTAATTAACAGGAGTCTTACAAGTATTCCCCTTCTCTTGGTTTGGTGTGGCAGTCAGAATATTGATGGAATTGACATGCTTTGGGTGCTTGTTGATAATAATCCTGGAAACCTGCCTTTGATAATTGGCCATGATCTTGAAGTATCTCAATGCACTTTATGGTAACAAGGTTGGGTATGATAATCTGTTCCCAATACTTTCTTTTTGGGGTCAAATTACCAGTTTGTTATCATAGGAATGCATAATAGTTTAGCCATGAATTTCTCCAGTTGTGCTGTAGATCAGTGTGGTCATTCAAACGAAATGAAAACCAAGTCATGTGAAATACTATGCAACGTTCTGTATTGACCTTAATACGTTATTCTGATTATTCATATATTGCCAGAAACTTTGTAACATGGTGGAACTACGGCCATTTAGAAGTGCAAATTGATTTTGTATTTAATATTTTGTATAGTGTCTAAACATCTCACATATATTTTGATAAAAAGATGATTACATTATTAAATGAAATATGTTTTTACAATATGTTTTTTTTATTTCCCATAAAAACGACCTTTATTAAGTGAGACCATTTCATCCCATCATACATAGCACATTTGGTATGGTGGCTTCCCGCTGGGAAGATTGTCTTTTCACAGCAAGGGGTTGTCTCTCTCTACAAACTCTCTGTATTGAAACCATTACAAACAAATGTTACGCTTTGTGTTTGTTAATAGGAAGAAGTCTGTGCCATTCCCATTTGGCCCTGTGTATTTATTTCAAAATGATTGTCATGGATTTGGTATTTTTTTCCTGATTTGTGATGAGTTGTGATGACATTAACACAACTCATCACATTAGGTTTAATGTATTAGCAGACTTTCAAACTGATTTCAAAATAATGGAGATTTCAAAGAATGCTATATCGGAAACAATGAATATGTATTTGGAAGTACGTGTACATTATAAGACATGCTGTACCAACAGCAATCTATTCACAGTTCACAAAACAAGAACAAAACTGTTTTTCGAACCAAAACAGTGCTATTAATGGAACTCTCTTCAACTACATGTAACCAAAGGGGACCGCGAAGAAGCACACAGTCGCAAGTTCTGGATGTGTGAACAGGGGTTTTGGGTGTAGCACAGAGCAGCTGTTTAGTTCGGAGGCCTCTTTACGCGGTGAGCATAGGGTTGTTGGTCTCTGTGGGACAGGTGGACGGTTGCTGAGGGATACAATAAGGGAAGATGTACTCGTCAGGTGGTGGGATATTCTGTTCATGATTGACCCGCGCTACCCTTCTGCCCTCTGCCTGACGGGGGATTGTTTTTTTGGAACAGTGGTGAGCGTGGTCGAGGGGGTCATCATCTTGCTGGTGTGTTTTCCTGCGCTGGAGTCATGCAGGACCTGGGGACTGGTGTGGACTAGTGACCCGTTCTGCAGACTTTACAATGGGTTTCCCTCTGCTGCTGCCGGCGGGTTTTCTGTTCTACCTCATTGTTAATCGCTCCCACCTGGTATCTCAGGTCTAAATAAGTCTCGAATTAGGGGGTTTGCAATGAAAATATGGAGTGGAACAGGCTTTGAGGTCCGGATTTAAAGACCCCTGCTTTTAGACACAAAACAATTTCCACCATGTTCTAGAAAATGTTCATTACTGAATGGCATTTTATGTCAAGCGGGTCTGGGAACGACTGGATGTGTGGGAACGGCGCATGTGAGCTTGTAAAACTTGGGATTCTGATTAGTCTATAACCTGATTAAACATGCTGCAACACATAACCGGGTAACTTTTCCACTCACATTGTGGGCACACAGGAACCCCTCCTAAAGGCCAAGCAGGTGTTGAGCTAGCCTGTCGCCATGTACCAGCATGCAATGCACAATCCTCCAGATCCTTTGGGGACTATCAAGCCGGTTCCATAAGTGCAGACATGGGTCACAAGGCGTGACTATTCTGACGATCTACAGGTGGAGACGATGGAGCTGAAAAGGCAGGCACATCCTTCCGAATTCTGGACGTCTCCATGCCGTGTTGGCTTGCAATTTACAAATACAAAACATTACGTTGGATTGAGATTGAGATGAACTACACTTCCAAATACAGAGCCTCTGCGCTATGTTTACAGCTTTTACTTTGACAGATGGTAGGTAGACAACCCTCACGTACCACAAAAATAACATGCAATCCGGATATACAATTACAGAAAATTACAACAATTATAATCAGAGACTGGGCTTCACAGTGTTGTTTTTCAAAGTGACTGTGTTTACATGTTGAAAAAAGGAAAAAGGACCAGAGGCCACCTCTTCCTTGGTTTGTTTTTGCTTGCTGACTAAGCCAGGGGGAAAACAACACACAATTACATCACTAGTCTCAAGACAAAACTCTGAGAACAAAAAAAAAAAAAGACAGATTTTGGGCCAATGACGACCTCTGAGAGATTGTACAATGACATTGTACAATGACATGTACAATGACATGTTTAAAAGAAGGCCAGTTTAGCTTTTGAGATTTGCGTGTTTCCCATCTGTGCCAGGGCAGGTGGGAATATTGAGGTATTTATTTGTAATACAAAATCAAATGGTGTAGGGGAATAGTAGGGTATGTTTTCAATTGTCATGAATGAGTTCTAATGATTGAACATAATGTCCAACGTAACTCATATCAATCAATCAAATCAAATCAATTCTGATAAATATTATTTGTACTTTATTTTGTCAAATCCCCAGCCCATTTATAAAAATGCTTGGGGCAATAAAGTTTTAAATTACATACTTTCTACAACTGGTTTATAATTTCCCTTCATCAAAATGTTTCTGCACTTAACAGTTCCACTATGTGTCTAACCACTACGTGACGTGTTTAAAACCAAAAAAGTCTATATGGTTTTTGAGCTGACCTACTGAAAGTGTTATTCCAGAGTCTATGGGTATAAAGGGTTTACAGACATTATTCCTGTGAAGATGATTCATAGAAACGTCTGGAAAAATCCATTGCGGTTTTTCTACCATGCTTGCTTTAAAGTCAGTTTACCATATCGGGGTTCTAGACATGATGTAGCAGAATATATTTACTTTCAAATGGCTGCTCATCTAAACGATGTCTATGAAATATGATCTACAATTGTTACCTATGAAGTGAGTGACCCCGATCACCCAGATGACCGGTACATTATGATGCTTTCATGTGTCTTAACAGCTTTAACCAAACATAAGCTTCTTGTAATGTGTAATACTGATTATTGATGTATTTGCTGTGAAATAACTTGATATTGAGAGCAGAAGATGATTTTGCAGTTGGCTTTTAAAGACTATTATTTCTTCAGTTTCTTTTTATCTTCATTTAAAGATATTGCTTAATATAGCTTAGATTGCTTAAAACATTTAGACACACCCCAAGCCCAAACAAATGCTGAAAAAACACTCCAATAACGGTTATTACATCAACGCTTTATTTTGGTGTGTCAATGCAGTCAACTGCAAATAAAGTTTTCTTTGGTGGCATATGTGTTTTACAGCAAAGTAAAATACAAAAAAGAGACATTGTAGAGTGGAACTCGGATGTAAATTCAGTAGGTTTGAGTGTACTAATATGTTTTATAAAAGCAAAGAGCTTGTCTGTCGAACCGTTGGTAACATATTTTCGCATCAAAGCATCTACAGTAGAGTGTGTGGCTTTTTTTTTCTTGTCTAAAATTGTGCTACTCCATTAGCCAGCTACACTCGTCAGCACCTCGCCTTACAGACAAGTAGACATTGTTCCAATTCTGCCTTTAGCCTTCAAAATGTTTTTGCACATTATTTAGATACATTTCCATAATGCACTATAGTCAGTGGTGGACCAAGGGAAGGAATCATGTAAAACCCAATTTTCTTTGCATCTAAACAAGTACTAGCACAGAAGGACTGGAAATATGGCGTTACGTACAAATAGCTAAACCTTTTTAAGTACTGACAAGAGGAAGTATTTGCATATTGTAGGTGCCCCAGCGTGGGATTAAAACATCTGCAGTTTAAAAAAGAAAAAAGGTTTGTTTAAATACTGTATATTAAAAGTTTCCCATACAGTGCCCAAGAACACCAATAATATACTTTAAAATGAGGTACTGAACTATACTATACTATAAAAACATCTTTGTAATGTACAAACTACTTTAGTTGGAGTCTAAGATAGCCAATTGCATGATATCATTTTTTAAAATACAGGTTATGGATAGTTTGTTACCGGACCACCAGGCCATCACATAAGAAAAATGATTTTCACACTCGCTTACAGGATGGCAAATCAATTAAAACAACACGGCCTTGTCTGTGAGCCCCAATATAACTCCTTGAAAGATCGTGCTGATTGGATGGTTTCCGTTAACCCCACTTTCACGCATAGTGTCAAGGAACAAGATGTTGGGCTTAAATGTTTCAGTGGGAGAGCGGAGTAAGTACCTACATTACATGGACATGATTTATAGGCAATACTAATAGCCATTTTAGCACACTCGCTAATTATAATTTGCATGAGAAGTGTGAAGTAAAGTGAGGTGAGTAAATAGCCTATGGTCATTTCCGCTTGATTTTGTAAATTGGAAGAAATGCCGGTAGGTCTGCAGGGAAATTATTGTAAGTGTGTTTTAAGGGAAGTTAATTGAACATGAGATCAGAGTACAGATTTGCAGGGTTGTTCCTGGTCAGCCCCTAAATGGGAGATGTGGTATCCAACCTGTAAAATGCACTCCTACCTTTAAAGACCAAATCCTAATGTCCTACAACAATGAATGGGACATTTGTATCATTCACAACATCCAATTGTCTAAGTATCTCCTCTCCTGTTCCAAGGGGGAAAGAAAATATGTAAAGTACTAAAGGCACAAAAAATATGCAGTCAGTAACATTCATTTGTCATAAAACTGTAAGCTTAGGTAAATAAAATGTAACATTGTGAGTAAACACTTCAAAAAATGGTTTCTGTCATATGGCACCTAGCCAAATAAATACCAATACTGCCAAAACAAAACCATTAAACTTCAAAACAACTTCATGTTTATGAATGTATGGTGAATTAGAGTTTCCATATTATCGTTGGCTTCTATTTGTATGATATGTTCAGGCAAAACTATTACAAAGTTGAAAATAATTACAAATGTACATGTAGAGCAAGCTTATCATGTGCTTGTGGGCTTGTATGTCTGTGTAGCTCATGAAGATTGATTTAACCAAAGGACATCATATTAGACATTTGTTTAAGACATGGTTACTAGGGACGACATTTGAGTCCAGTGTCAAGACTGGATTGGCTCAACTGTTCACAGGTATGGGCAGTATAGGAATGTTCATGAATTAAACATATATTTCATCTGATTAGTTTATTGGATGGATCGTCCTTGGGCTGGCATGATTTCTTTATAACGGAAAACGTGATTGGCAGACACAAATTGGTGTAAATTAGACCTGCCATCCATTTAACAGAGTATGTACGTATACTATACATACTACTATACTATACATGATGGCGATGTAACAAATCGACACATGGAAACATGTAATAACCGGATCTCCTTACCTCTGAACAGAATGCATTAAAATCCGTTGACTTCAAACCCAAACATATACGTTTCTGTGGAACACGCACAGTTTTGCAACTGTTTCGTTAAAGCCAAAGAAAGACCATAACTACTCTTGCTATTATCGGCATATCGTAGAGCAAGTTAGAAATACATATTTAGTACCGAGTAACAAGTCATCAATGTATTGTGATTATTAGTAATTGTCACGTCCTGGCTGGGGGCCCCTGGCCATCTTTTGTGCCTCTAGGCACCTCTGTGCTGCTGTTCAGGGCTCCCCAGTCAGAGACAGCTGTTGTCAGTTGTCTCTGATTGGGGAGCCTACTTAAGCTAAGTTCTTGTCCACACTCTGTGTGGTTTATTGTTTGGCTATGCCTCAGTTTGCGGCTGATGTCACGTTTGTTTGTTTTGTTAGTTGTACTGTGGATACTCTACATGTTCTTTAAGTAAGTTTGTTCACAGTTTGTTTTATGATTAGTTATACGTTTTGCTGCTAGTTGACAAGCTCTTTGTTTTTCGTGTACAGTTCGTGTTTGTTTTGTTTTTGTTGAATAAATTCACAGTTTGACACAAAATGTATGCGTTTGGTTCCAACCTGCACTACGGCCGTGGCAGCAATACAACATTTCTTGCATAAAGTCATTATGAACTTTCTGTGGAAGTATTTGCTGGCAGTTGGTTGGCAACATAGGTAAACAAAAGTACGACCCTGATTATTGGCCACCATCACTAATCATTTACCCTAATTTGTCTTTTTCTAAAAGTGATCTCACTGTTTACTTCACACATATTACAGAGAGTTTTCCCAAAGAAAAAGTTCTTACGTTGTTTCTACAACGTTTGAGTGATAGGGACACAATGGGAACAAATCTATATTCACATGACCGGAATGAACGTTCACTGTCTATTGCTAATGCAAACATAAACCCTGAACCTTTAAAAGGAAAACAAGGTTACATCTGGTGACCATTAACCCTGCATCAAAGAAACAGTTTTCCATTCAATATCCCAAGTCACAAAACATGGTCATTTCTAAAGCTACAATGAATGAATGGCATGAGGTCATACTCATTTGGACACTCACATAAGTGCAAATACCATGAGGCTTATGACGTTTCTCTGTACATCTGTCATTGATCAAATTCTTTCCTCGCTTGGTTTGTCTATAACACTCTACATTAGATTCTAAATCTAAATTCAAAGGTTTTTTTAAAGGGTAAACACTAAATTACTGAACCATTTAACCATACATTAAAATAAATCAAGTCCAGTTGAAACTATGTCGTTAAATGTTAGCATAAAGTTGAAGGATTACTAGTCTGACAACATTATTTCAGTAATCATAGGATGAATAATAGGGTTATGCTGGTGACCATTTTATGAGTGGTTCCAGACAACTTCCTTTAAGTAATAAAAGAAGGAATCAAGAAGACAGAAATCATCCCTCAGCATAATGTAGCAGGCCCGACAAAAGCAGTAACATGTACAGCTGCAAAGTTTTACACTTCCAGATACCCTCTACTGTAATGTCTTCCGCATTTCTAAAGGAAATGTGTGGTATTCTCTGGAAGGAAGCCAAGTTGATTTATGAGTGGTTTTCCCTTTTCTTTTTGGACTATAAAAATGCAATAATTGCTGGGTTAATTTTCGGCCGAACACAAAAAGATGTTCGTCCAATGTATCCAACTATCAATCTACCTATCATCTCAACATTTGGCATCTGTGGACCATTATTAAATACGTTGCGTAATTAGGCATAATTAAAAGGAACAGTAAGTACTGTAATTAATGTCAGTTGTCAAGCACTAAATAGGCCCCTCGCTAAAGATAATGGTTCCCTGCGGTTTGGCCCACAAAGACCTTTGGAATTCCGAAGACTTTTGATTGCAATTGCCATCTGTCACAAAGAAAGAGAGTGACTGGACACCCAAGGATGTTCATTCAAAAGGAATCGCTACCAAGATTCCCCCTTCCGATTGTGTCAGAATAAGGACTAATGAATCCCTTATGAACTAACTGAACTTGCATTGGCTCTTTTGGTGTGGTTCCCTGTGGAATTAGCAGGGTTACAAAAAATGCCAAGCATTCATACACACAGTTTGACCGACAGACAAACCGAGACTAATCTATCATTGTCATGTCCTGGATGCGGGCCCCTAGCCATCTCTATGCTTTGGGGCTCCCATTCAGGGCATGGCACATGGAGAGGCCTCTAGCCATCTCCATGCCATTGTGGGCTCCCCAGTCAGAGCAGCTGCATTCAGTTGACTCTGATTGGGGAGCCTACTTAGGTTCATTTCTAGCCACACCCGGGGTGGTTTATTGTTTATTTGTGTCTCAACAACAGCTCACGGTTTGTCTTTCATTTAATTCAAGATTCATGTGAATACTCTACACGTAATTTGTACTTCGTTTTATGTTGGTTGCATACCTTTCATTTTCCGTTTACAGTTCGTGTTAGTTTGTATTGGTTTTGTTTCATTGGATTAAATCACCTTTTGTTTATACAATGTCCGCTTATGGTTCCG
>JACXGK010003207.1:9763-46919 GCA_016801125.1 Novumbra hubbsi | reverse complement strand
CTTAAATCATGGGAACAATTTCTCCTTGAAAAAGGAACTGGGAAGATGGTTTATTTGGGAAGAGTGACAATATTCCATTAAATGTACATAACTTCTGCTGCTACCTGCAAAACCCCGAAGTACTCTGGAAGGAACACAATATGTATATCAAACATAGCAAGCATTAGTTCACAAGAGCAACAGTGAGGTCACTGTATCTTTGACTATTATGACTGCCCTGTGATTATTTATAGCTACCAAAGAAGCACTATTTCTGGACTTCATTGCATTCCCATTTTGTACTCCTGTCACCTTTCTTCTGCCATCCTAGGAGATTGTTTAGGCTTATATATGGTTGTCTTTCATCAAAGATGCTAACATCTAGGAGATGCACAATATTTCCCCTTTTGTGAATGATTACATTATTTCTGCTACAAACAATATGCCCACTTTTACCAATAAAGGAGTGTGATCATCTAAAATTTACTGTAAAACCTTGTAGTGACAAATATTTTGCCTTGCTCCTTTCAGGCTGTATGTTGTGACGACCACAAGCACTGTTGCCCCCATGGCACCACCTGTGACACAGCTACCATAACATGTAACAGTGCCACCGGGCCGCTGCCTATGGTGGGCAAGGTTTCTGCTTTCAAAACCCTGGCACCGGACCACCAGGAGAAACCCACAGAAGATCAGGGGGAGCTCTCAAATGACATTCAGATGCCTAAGAACAATGAAGAAGGTGACGAGGTGGCTAAGATACAATGTGATTCCCACACCACCTGCCCAAGGGACACCACCTGCTGCTTTATTAAATCCACCCAGAAATGGGGCTGTTGCCCGCTGCCACAGGTGACTTACAGAAATTGCAGGGATGCGAGGACTCCCGGTATGTTGCCATGTATGGAGCGAGAGCCCTTTCCTCACACTTTTCACTGTTTCCTCGGTTTCCCAGGCAGTGTGCTGCGCGGACGGAGAGCACTGCTGTCCAAAAGACTACACGTGTGACATGGGCAAGACGTCGTGCACTAAGGGTGAGGTCGTCATTCCGTGGTACAACAAGCTGGCACCTCTGCCCGTGGGCGCTTCCCAGGCACCCCCTACCTCTGTGACGTGTGATGCCCGGAGCAGATGCCCCGAAGACTCCAGCTGCTGCAAACTCTCCACGGGACAGTGGGGCTGCTGCCCGCTACGGCAGGTGTGTCCACGCGACCGCCGTTCTACTGTGCCCGCTCGCGCGTGGGGCATCTTTCATGTCATCTCTCTCTTGTCTCCTTCCAGGCTGTGTGCTGCGGCGACGGGGGTCACTGCTGCCCACATGGCTATAGCTGTAACCTGGGCACCAGGACCTGTCAGAAGCTAATGGTCCAGGCTGTACCACTAACCCGAGTGTCCGCCCCCGAGCTCCTGACACCGCAGGGGAAGGATATCCAATGCGGGGGGACATATGTCTGCCCAGATCAGGAAACATGCTGCAAGAACTCGGCCACTACATGGGCCTGCTGCCCTTCTCCAAACGTAGGATACAGACCGTCGCTCAGACACAAACACTTCCATACACTAGGTGTTGTCGTACATAAGTTACATTCGTGTACTAGTTTCGGTTTAACAATAGGAAATATACTCTCCTACCGGACAGTAAAACATGATATGTCTCCTCTCCACCTCTGTGAACTCTACCATTTTAATCTCTCTTCCATCTCCACCTCATTTCCGTCTTCTGCGCTGTCCGTCCCCTTAGGCGGTGTGCTGCAACGACATGAAACACTGCTGCCCGACAAGCTATACCTGTCATGAGGGGGGGAGCTGCGTCCGGTCCACTGGGTTCCACTGGGCCCACTGGCAGGTGTTCTTCTCCAACAAGAAGAAAGCCCTGCGTGTGTGACTGCGTTGGTCCTGACCAGTGAATCCAACAGCTGGAATGACTCCACCCATATATGCACTGCACTAATGACAGGATGCGGGGACCTAATATAACTTGCAGTAGATCACGTTTTCTGTTCTTAAGAGCAGGATGTTGAGTTACTGTAGGTACCTAAAAAGAAGAATATGTGGCACTAGCAATTGGCAATTCTGGAGGTAACCATGCTTGCTTATTACGCTGAAAATTCAAAAAATTTGATATAGAATAATAATCAATAATCTTTCTAAAGGATGTTTGTGAATCAGGAAAGGATCGGAATGTGGTGGAAAACAGTTGACACTCAATAACAATTAGGGTTAACTGCCTTGCTCAGGTACAGAACAGATGTTTCATCTTACCAGTTCAATCTAACAGCATTTCAGTAACTAGTCCGATGCTCTCGCCGGCAGGCTACTAGCCACCATGAGTTTTGGAGACTTTTACGCAAAAGGTCAGATTCATTTGTGGCATTGTGACTGTTGTTCCCCTTTAGCACTTAGGAAATCGTACAGGATGCCCGAGCATTTGTCAGACTGGATTTTCCCACCCAGTATTTAATGATTAATTTAAGGTAAATGAAATCTGGTAAATAATCAATTGTGGCTTTTGGTTCCCAAGTGATTACATTTGCAGTTGTATTTGTAGTTATTATCGTTGAAATAAAATGTTTTTTATTTACAAACAACTACCTGCCATTTTTGTATTGTTTCTAGACAACATATAGAGAGAAAATACAGAAAACATTTGATAAACACTTACATACATTGGGTGTTGACTCAATAAGATAATGTGATATGAGTAGAAGTATGTTGTTTACTTGAATTTAAAGTTGACGTACAGTACTGTGCTGAAGTCTTAGCCATCTGAAAGTTTAATCAAGGCCATTTATTTGGGTTTTAATTTATATATATATATATATATATATAAAATATTAAAGTATAAAGATCCAGAATGCATCAAACTAATTCCAGGGAGATGGGCAGAGTTTTGGCTCAACACCATTAGGCATTGTGTTGATTAACATACCTGATACACGTATCTTATGACTTTTGCTTCCACCACAAATAGCTTATTAGCCATAAATAGGCCAAATACTATCTTACTACTTGGTGAACTTTACACTGGCAAAGTGTCTAGGCAGTTGCTGGATGACAAAGGGATTGAGGCCATTGATTGGCCTTTATGTTCCCCAGACCTGATTCCGAATGAGAACCTCTGGAATGTTATGCATCTGTGCATCCGACGCCACCAAGTAGCGCCACAGACTGTCCAGGAGCTCACTGATACCCTGCATAGGTATCAGTCTTCTCAGCACGTAGAAGCCACACCCACTACTAAGTCACATTATGAGTTGCTGCGATGAAATTCCTGCAAGTTGGAACAGCCTGTGATTTTATAGTTTACTTAGATTTTCTGTGTGCGTTGTAATCCAGCCCACAATCGATTGGTGATTTTGGTTTTCACTGACAGTTCTCAACGAATTACACAATATACGGTAAACATTTTGATCTTGAATGTATTTCCTTCATCGAGACCCGATGTGTTAATGCTGAACAATATATACAGATTTTGGAGAGTCCTGGTGCTCAACTAGCTTTCCGGCAGCCAAGATCTGTCCCTTATTGAAAACATTTGGTGCATTATGAAATGAAAAATATGATAAATGAGAACCTAAAACCAGCTACAAACCTATTTCAAGCAAGAATGAGAATACATTTCACTTTCAAAACTACAGCAATTAGTCTCCTCAGATCCCAAATGCTAATAGTATATAATTAAAAGAAGAGGTGATGCAACACAGAGGTAAACCTTGCTGGCATAAAAATCAACATGTATTTTCCCCAAAACAATTCAATATTTCATATGTGGTCTTTGTACTATTTTCAGTGACATATAGGGATAAATGATTTGTAGTGTGTAATGTGGTGGCAGAATTACCCAACACTCAGGAGTTTCTAAATTGAATGGTAGACTTTCTTATGGGAAACAAAGTCATGCTGCTCTGCAGTGCAACCAACCCATGTTGGTCTGCAGATCAACCAGGTACAGCTCTCAAACACATGAAAATAATGAACCTGTTCTACAAATAATGAACCTGTCCCAAAATAATGAACCTGTTCTACAAATAATGAACCTGTTCTAAAAATAATAAATCTGTTCTAAAAAAATGATAAACCTGTTAAAAAAATTATGAACCCATCTACAAATAATGAACCCGTTCTAAAAATAATAAACCTGTTCTAAAAATAATTAACCCATCTACAAATAATGAACCTGTTCTAAAACATAATGAGCCTTCTGGCCTTAAATACATTTTAGGGTGTTTCCAGAATGAAGTCATGATATCATCTAGGGCCTGGTACTGACTTCACCTTTCACTGTTATTTGTTTCATCTCTCTAGGACATGGTACAGACCGTAGTTTGTTTTCCAGTGAACTTGTTCTGCCACTCAGTGCATATTTGATTACATGAATAGATATGCTGATTTACCATTAAATGCTATATTGATTAGCATTATTTATCTTGATTAATACATTTAGTTTAATACATTGTAATCACTTGTGAGTATATGACAACTTATCAATTATTAAAATCACTTCGATAATAAACATATCCTATAAAGAGTGTCCTGACCCACACAGAAACCCAAACTGTATATCTCAGGCTCTCTTTCCTAACATTTAAATGTGGAAGAATCAAAGACACGAAGCCTGCTTAGAAAAATAATATAAGGCCTTAAGCTAAAGTGGGTAAACCTGGTTAAACTTTTCATACATGATAAAGAAGTGATTTCATTATATATAAATGTTGTCTACTCTACATCAGGTTAATGTGATATAAATTAACACACACTATTCCATTCTTTTTTTATTTGCATAGTATGCATCGTCACAACGTTTTGGGAAATCTGGTTGTATATTGGGTGTACAAATACAGTTATTATTATTATTTTCGTGAACACCTCTTTATCGAGGTGGTTACACATTTACAATAGGGAAATTCCGCTGTCCGACTTCCCCTGAAAGCAAATTCAGCAACCAGACACACACAAGTGGCTTTTGTTGACATGACTGCAATACCACATTGCCAAAGCAAATGAACAGAAACTAGTCTATACAATAAAACATGAACAATATTCCAAAACCAGACAACTGCCACATGACATGCGGCATTGCAACGCAATAGCAACTGCTCCTACAGTTCTTGCACTATGGAGACATGACATGAATCAAAATAGGTGTCTCGTTTCTGATTGCGTTGCAATTGTTTTGTGAAAGGATTCGTTGCTTTAGGAAATATTCACTTTTTTGTGGCAAAAACACAGCCACACTTGATTGATGGGTAGCTAACCACACCTACCCAATTACTTTACTCAATCTTCGGTTCTGAAATTTGCCAGTAATGTTAGCTAGCTACATTACTGTTCATGCAGTGACAATAAAATGGCACTGACTTTGACCATGGGACTTACTTTGTCAAAGGTAAGGCTGAAGTTATTTTGCCACCTTTTTGCTAGCTATTCTGTCTTTTTAAGGTGGTACACAGCTGAACCCCGGATGCAACTGGTGCAACTGCCAGCACACTTTACAGTTTTGTTGAGAATGGCACAAAACAATGTCAATCCAAACATTAAAAAATCGGAGATTGAGAAAGTGTGTCTCTTTTTCCAAGCCCTCAAAGAGAAGCACCACCAGCAGTATATTTGCCAAGAAAAACAGCCCAAATTATAGTGGTCTAGTGGCGTCTTACAACACCTCCCTTCTAATAGCTGGCACAAAAAAGGTTGAGAACCACTGATATAGAGCGCAGTAGGAAATAAACAGTAATGATCTATCATCAAAAAGAAGGTATTGTTCATATTATTTCAGTAAAAGGAAGAGGATTCAAAGCAGGCCAACTTTCTTTTTCTGTCTCCTTCTATTCCTCTATGTTATTTTGGGTCTATGTTCATTTTAGGAATATATAGTATATATTGTTGAATGTTTTGTAATCAAATTTGTGTTTATATTTTCTTTAATCAACCACACAAGAGTCACACAACCTTGCTAGATATAATCTGAGAATGCTTTTGAAGTTAGAATTACTTGGAGATTATTATCCAACGTATGTGATCTTAGAATGCATTGCTCTATGCTGAAGGGTATTAATATTACAATAGTGTTTTACATAAATGTTTAGCTAAGTATGGAATCAGTTGAACAACAAGTAGAGGAGATCAGAGAAAATCAGAGTCTTAAGGCAGAGTTAGTGAATGATGAGGGGGAGAAGGTGAGATGGGAGAGAGAGGAGATTAGAAGAGAGCAGGAAGGGTTCTGGAGTGATAAAGATAAAACAAGGAAAGATAATAAGTAAGCCAGGATGAAGGAAGAAGGAGCTAGGAATGATGAAGGGAGCGGCAGTCAGGATGAAAGAGGAGGCAGACGGAATAAAGGAGGAGGCAGCCAGGATGAAAGAGGAGGCAGACAGAATAAAGGAGAAGGCAGCCAGGATGAAAGAGGACAGACCGGAAAAAGGAGGAAGCAGCCAGGCTGAAGGAGGAGGCTGACAGGATTAAGGAGGAAGCAGCCAGGATGACAGAGGAAGGAATACACTGGAAGAAGGGAAGGGCCTGAAGAAGAAGGAATAAGACTGATGACGGAAGCAATGAAACTGAAGGGAAGAGTCTCAAGATGGAAGGGATGAAACTGATGAAAGACAGGACAAACCTGATGAAGGAAGGGGTCCTATTGAAGAAAGAACAGAAGAGTCTGATTGTATTTGTCTGAAGGGAAGCTGATAAATTCTCTACTGAAAAAGGTAAGATACCAACCTGCTATCGATTAGTCAATGAATCCAAAATAATTAATAAATAATTTGGTGCTTAAAATGTCCACTTTATGTTTTGCAGAACATTGGTAAGCCTGGTGTTCTGATTTTCACCTAAGGTACCCATTTGTCCCAACATTAACATTGTCAACCGGTGGAACGTCTGACCCCCGCTCAGCAGACACATGATGGCCTGTGAAGATGAGAACGGAGACTGCACCGGCAAAGCCCATACCACTGCTCAATCCCCAGCCCTCAAGGGATATGACCACCCAACAGTCTGGGCCTTTCAACATGAACACGTTGACTTTACCTGAGGAGACCATACCACTGCTCCAAGCCTAAAGCTATATTATAGCCAAGGTGTCTAAGCCTGCAAGACCAGCTAAGATCAAATCCTTATTTTCCCTTTCAGTAAGAAGTATATTCAATTGCAGTTGACCACAGTTCATTTCAGTCAATTAAGAAATCAAACTGAAATTCCAGTTAATTTTCTTATCGGAGGAATTGACTACAATCCGGCTTGCATGTTTAAGGTTGAATGTGTTATACAGTTTTTCTCTACCCTGCTCCTGTCACACCTGATTCAAATGATCAGCTCATTATCATCTCCTTCATGAGCTATCAGGTATGTTAGGGCAGGGGGAGATCTAATACATGCAGGGCAGGGGGGCGCCCAGGAGTAGGGTTGAGAATCACTGCGTTATGATAAATAAATGTAGCCAGGAATCTGACTACAGGAACCACATATTTTGCGTCCTACTATATTATAAGTTAGATGAGATCATGTACAATGCAGGGATAGACACTGTTGAACCATAACTGTTTAATAGAAGTGTATACCGTTCTCAGTCTTGAGGCTGACAAAGCCATTATACTTCTTCCTCTTGGAGACAATGCTTGGAAGAGGGGAAGGGTGAAGGTCAAATTACATGAAAAGTCAAACTAGGAGGTAAAATTAAAAAAGAAACATGTGATATACAGTTGGTTATAATAGATTGGGTTACATACTGTGATTTGATGGGCACAACATTACATGCCAACTCTGAAGTGCGGAGAAGAAGATGATCTACCATTGGAAGGTTCTGGATTGATGTCCTTAATGAAATACTGGGTGTCCTGGAAGGCACAACTTGGTTCATCCTGCTAATGGACCACCTTAAGGGGACAGGATAGGACCAACGCTCAGCACATCTTGGGTCTCAATGTTCATTTAACTTAACTTTAATTACATTTAACATATTATTTTCTAAGCTGGAAGCATTAAATATACATGTAAATGTTATCCGGCAATAAGATTATAATTTTGAGTGTTTGCCAAACTGTATTTTTATGTTCCGAATAAGTGCAACCGCGACCCGCTCACCCTAGGCTGACATGGTAAATAATTGGCAGTTAGTCATCAGCTCCATAATGAATGTTGAAACACTATCGTAACGATAAGGGAAATGTATGAAAATGTATTCTTTATTTATTCATCAAAAGTGATGTTGCTTTCAAATATTCGGAAGCTCTCTTTTTGCCTTTGAGGTCATGTAGAAAAACAGACCTCACGTCATTTATGACCCAAACCTGTCTTCCTGATTCTTCTAGCCAGTTGGATCAGTGCTTGGAAGATGACGTTGCACTGTTTAGGACGTTGGAAAACCTCCCCTCCTACTTTGACGTATGATATTTTTTTCAAGATGGCGATACTCCTGCTTTATCCGTAGTAAACATTTTCAATTATATAACCGTAGAAATACGTTAAAAGAAAGCCTAATTCCAATAGCTTTTATTTAGAAGAACAGCGCTATTTACATTACCTTTTTAACATGTCGACAGAGGAACTGTCAACCTCGGACAGCGAAGCTGCCTTTGCTGGCGCTGGCGAGCGATGGGCACCTGTCGGTGCTGTAGCCAGCCCAGAGGATGAAAACGGGAAAGGAGACTCTGTCGAGGCAACGAGGAAAGGTTTACATGCGGCTGGTGAGCCAGAGATGGTTGAAAGATTAAAGAAGCTGGAGGAGGAACAAGACCTGCTGAATTCCTCGCTCCTCGCGTTGACATCTCATTTCGCACAAGTGCAGTTCCGCTTGAAGCAGATAGTTCACGCTCAAACTGATGAGAAGGAGAGGATGCTTGTAGAACTGGAGGAGTTTGCCTTCAAAGGATGCCCTCACGTTGTGGGATGCAGGACACCAGATTCCAAACAACTTGAAAATGCGGTAAGTAAAGCTATTCCAAGAAACCCTGTCAGACCTTGTGGAGATTTGGCAATATAATCTAGTTTATCATTATCTGTAAGACAATTGTTCTTGAGACTTAAATATTCACCACAACCTCGGCTAGAGACACTAATGAAGGCCTCTGCTAACATCTGTAGCCTACACAGTGCTTTACCCGCGACACCTGAGGAGGTCTGGGATGAGTCACGTGGTAGTCAGTAATTTGGGCTGCCCTATTTGCCCAAGTCTGGTGTCCGTGGGACAGCCATGAGAAAGCCCACTCGGACAGATGCAGACACACCCTGTGATGCAATGCCCTGGCACACAAGCAGCAGCAGTAGACCTATCACATCAAATTGCTCGCAGGAGATTCAATTGTGCGGCTGATTAAGGCTTTGACTTGTTGCATCAAACATCTGGACATCGACATCGTCTGTCTCCAGAGGAAAAGCGAACGCGTCAGTGTCTGGTGAACACAACAAGTGACTCACAGCCTGAGCCAACACGCCTCCATAAGATCAGGATCTCTTTAATCGTTTTTCTCAGCCCAAGTTCTCCATTTACCTTTGAGATTGTGATTTTTAATATCATATTTTATTAAATGTTTCTGTCCAAATGTCTTCTTGTCTACATGCTGTACTTGTAGGAGGGCCTGGTGAGTACCGCTACAGCTCGTCGTTCCTCTGCTGCGTCTGTCCAGTCTGTCTGGGATTTCTCTGACTGCAGTTAACACACATGATATCTAAGGCTGTTTTTGTGTAACCATCCCTGTCCCTTTGTGTACCCCTTTACATGTGGTGTAATCTGTGCTCTCTCCAAGACGGAAAGAGAGAAACGGGAGCGTCTGGAGGTGCAGAGGGAGAAGCAAAAGGAGCTCATTGTCCAGCTGAAAACCCAGCTGGATGACCTGGAGCGCTTTGCCTACCAGGAGGGCAGCTACGACTCACTGCCCCAGTCTGTAGTCATGGAGAGACAGAAGGTAGAAATATGTCCTTAAGCACTAGAAGGTTCACACATGTTTTTAAGTACTATTTAATCAACGGATACATCGATTGTTTGTAAACTACATTTAAAAAAAAATAAAAGGTTTTCTGTTCGCTAGTGATATGAATGGAGTTTTGTATTCTCCGATCTTATCTTCTCTCAGTTTAATGCTGTCAAAACAGCTACTATGTAATCAATAGACTGGATGCATAACAAGCAAGCAAGAATGAAAAGAAAATACAACATTTGGTTTGGGATTCACTGTCAAAATAGGTCTACATAATACTCGTGATGGGTCTACTCGTTCTCTGCCAGGTAATCATTGATGAGCTGATCAAGAAGCTGGATGTGAACTTTAACGAGGATATAGGGAACCTAACGCCTGAGGAGCTGAGACAGAGAGTGGATGCTGCCATTGCTCAGATAGTCAACCCAGCCCGGGTGAAGGAGCAGCTGGTGGACCAACTCAAGACCCAGATCAGGGACCTTGAGATGTTCATTAACTTCATCCAGGGTAGGTGGCAATGGGCAGATGTATTTGAATGAAGCCCATTTTCTATCAGCATTTGTCCCACAGTTGTTGGAAGGTACCTAGAGGTGAGCCAGAACCACGGCTTTGCTTTGATATCTTTAGTGTTCGAATGCACACCGCAAAGGTCAAACAAGTGTGGTTTTACTTACCTTGTGGGTACTGTTCCCTGCATGTTCACATTTTGTTTGTGGCCTTACTAGTCTGTTTTTCTCACCTTTTACCCATAGATGAGGTAGGGAACCCTCTTCTTTCGGACAGCGGAACAAACCAGCAGCCCAAGATGACAGGAACCAACACCAGAGCTCCTGGAGCGAGGAAGAAAAGTCAGTATCCAGCATTTGTCCTCAGCTTCTCTCACAATAAGACTCCGTTCTAATGATTCCTTTCTCCTGTCCAAAGTGGACCCTGAGCAGGCTCAGAAGATGAGGGAGACGGGCTTGCAGCTGATCCAGCGGGCCCTGGCCGTACTGCAGATCTTCGCGGTGAGCCAGTTTGGCTGCACGGCAGGTCACGTCCCCCATGGCGTGTGGTCACAGGGGGACGGGGGGCAGGACTACGGCCCTCTGCTGCAGCGCCTGGAGCTGGCTGTGGACCGGGTCCGAGTGCAGGCCTCATGCAGACAGCCCTCCGTAGATCACGTGGTCAGTTACAACGGCAGCCTGGCCCTGGGCTCCCGGGACGAGCTCACGGCCTCAGTCAGGAGGGAGCTGGCTATGGCCCTGAGGGACCTGCTAGCCCATGGCCTGTACTCCCCCTCCCAGGGTATGAGCCTGGTGCTGGCTCCCATCTCCTGCCTGCTGCCCTACCGACCGGGCCCTACCACCATACACCCTTGGGAGCTCTTCGTCACGTACTACCACTCCAAAAACGGCAAGGCCTTTGTCGAGTCGCCGGCCCGCCAGCTCTCCCAGTCCTTCAGCCTGCCTGTGGCCGGCGGTCCGGTGACGGTCACGCCCAAGCAGTCTCTCCTCTGGGCCATACACACCGTGCTGCTGGAGCACGACCGCTACAAGCGCGGGGCCGACTCGGAGTTCAAGGCTCTGGTGTGCATGGCTCTAAATGAGCAGAGGCTGGTGTCCTGGCTAAACCTGCTGTGTAAGTCAGGGGCGCTGGTGACTCCCCACTACCAGCACTGGAGCTACATGGCCCAGACAGGCTTTGAGGGAGCCCTGCGCATCCTGGGACGTATCAGCCACCTCAAGTTTAACTTACCCGTTGACCTGGCGGTGCGCCAACTCAAGAACATCAAGGACGCCTTCTGAGAAGGGAGCCGCCGAGAGATCCGATGCCACGCGGTCAACACACGGGGCCGCGTGAGGGGTTGGACGACGGCGTGAGAAACCGGCCCACTAGGTTTCGGCCCAAAACTGTGATGGGACGAAATGGCTTGCGCTATTGTTGCTTTGCAGGTGTCATTTCAGGGGCATCTTGAGCCGTTCGGCTACCCCAATCCCGCACACAAATATATGTTAGCATCCCGTCTGAAAACGTGGCATGAATTCCACTCAAAGCTGTTCAACCAAAATCAGGTGTGCAATGTTGATTTCGTGTAGCAAATGTGTGACTAATATATCATTAGGAAGGGTGCATATCCATATCCCTATGACTTGTTACTTTGCATTTAATCAGAGGTTGTTACCGCCCATAAGGAGCTCAGACTTTGTGATGGTTTCTGCCATGTCCCTATGGAGATCAGATACAGCAGCTCGGAGCTTTGTCCCATACAGTTATTTCATACTGAAGACGAATGCCCATCGATGGGGGATTACTCTGTAAATTAGCTAAAACTGACTAGCATCCTGCCCGGTCACTACACTGTAAACAAGATCCAGTTGTGATGCTTTCGGCTTACATGTTCCACATGGAAGAGGATAATATTGATTAATACAGTTTATATTCACAGAGCTGTGCTCTTTGTCTGCGGTTGCTCTTGGTTCTATGTTGTGGACATAAAAGACTGGTGGACACCTATTAAATGCACTCAGGTCAAGCTAACATGGTAAGAGGGTTTGCCCCCCCCCCCCCACTTCATGAATGTACAAGCGAGGTAAACATTCTAGAGGTGTCACACCTGTTGGGAGAAACAGAAATGACAAGTAGGCCCTAGTGTAACTCCCAGATCTTGCATAACGTGTCTTAAGAAGATGGGAAATGTGAAGACCCTGTATTAACTGCTGCTTTACTGTATACAATGAGTGACTCTTAGATTAAAATATGATCCTATAAACTATATCTCTTCTGTGACATTTTTATATATTTAATGTCTAATATTTTTGATTATTGTGAGGTGTTTCCTATTGTTGTCCGTTTTAATTTAAATTGTCAGTGAAAGAAAAACACTTGGTCGTCCTATAACATATAAATTACTTGGAGCATATCTTGAAAAGCTGAAATAACAAGAAATATAGAATTGGTCATAGTATGTGATGGGATGTGTATTTGCATCATTTGTTGTATGATTTTTTCCTAACACTGTCATAAAGTGTAATCTACAGAGTCACTTGTTAAGTGCTATATGTTCTCAGACATTTAATTTTTTTGCTCAGTGTACACTGTTATTGTATTAAGCTGTATTTCTATTCATATGTACAGAAAATTTTGCATTTTTTAGCTTGACCCCTACCCTGATTTAGCTATGGGCTGTGCTGAAGTGCATTTCGATGTATGTTTGTATGGAAGGAGAGGGTCTACTTCAGTTTAGCTACTGAGGTTTTTGTGGATTATTTCATTTATCTAGGCTGAAAATGGAAAATAATAATTTATTGATTCATATATATATGATAATCATAAATTGTTTTTGCAAGGACGTTTTTGGGACTTTTTCACATTTTATTTTGTTACATATAATCAAAGTGGGTTTTGTGTTTGACACTCATCAACACAAAAAGTCCATAATAAAATCTGCAAATTGTTCCAAATGATACAGATATACCTCAGAAAATAATTTATTGCATAAGTATTCTCCCCCTTTGCTATGACAAGGCTAAATACGATGTGGTGCAACCCATTGTCTTAGGAAGTCACAAAATTTGCAAAATGGAGTCCCCTGTGTGCAATTCAGGTTAAAAACACATCTCGGTGATGTCCAAAATTGGTTAGTACAATTCTTAATTAGACTACATCATAAAAGAACACTCAAAGCCAATCCAGAATGTACTTTAAAAGCGCCAGAGTGCATCATTGTTTGTTCTGCTTTTATTGAAAGTGAGACCATGGGAGAGAGGAGTATGTGCAGAATGTAAGCCATGCTACATTACAGTATGTGCAGTACTGTACAATATTCACTGCTCAAAGAAATTAAGGGAACTCATAATCATCACAGTATAGCACTAAGTCAGTTAAACATCAAATGGCAATTCGTTCAGTTAAGATACATAAACCATTGTGAATCAATGTCATCGTTTATGGTGCAGATAGAAGTGCAACAGGTGCCAGGGAGAGGCAACAGCTAGACAACCCTCAAAAAAGAAATCAAAAACTGCTCTCTCCTTATTCTTACTGACTGATTCTTCTCTAGTTTTGTATTTTGCTAGTGTCCTTTCCACCACTGGTAGCATGAGGCAGTACCTGCAGCCCCTGAGTAGGTTACTTTAAATTATTGCCATGTAAATTTACATGAAAGTCATTTAGCGAATAATACATTTTAATTTCGGTTTATCCTGCCCCCTGTGGAAATTAAATTAACCCACAATTTTGGTATTAAGTTCCATGTCCAACCCCCTCAGCAAAGTTGTTTACCTGGCTATAAGGTAAGCCACATTTGAGGGACTCTTTTTCCCAAGTTTGAACTCAAGAGTTTACAGACATTAATTCCTCAACCTTGTATTGTAGTTAACCTCAGCTAACTCTAGCTGTCTTGTAAATGAGAAGTCATGTTGAACAAATAACCCCTAATTGATATTGGGGAGTACCATTTTCCTTTTACAGATTGTTAATGTTGTCATAGAGGTGCTTTGGTTTACTTATCAATCAACCACTCTGGGTATGTGGTATACGGCCATTTACCATAGTTAAAGGATGTATCCAGCCACCCTAAAGTGCATAACGCCTGACGCCATAACATCCTTTAGCCAGATATTTCAGCCATATTCCACACCAATTTTGCATGAGTCGCTATTTATGAGAGGTGGTTTGTAGGTAGGTCAGACAGCTGTCATTTTTCTTTTAAATACGTCAGATCAGTTATCAAATTTATTAGCATCGCATTTTTCGTAAAGTAAAACTGTTAAAAATAGATTTTGAGAAATCCTAGAAGTAAAACATATATTTTAGTAGCGCTCATTTGCTATTTGGTTAAGTATAGATTGCTATTGATCTTTGGTGGTAGTGTTGTGCTCCACGGAAATGACGCATTGTTGATTGGATGTGAAAGGTCACGAAAACCTTCTCGACTTCCTTTCCTACCAGCGGTGGCCGTAGAACAGCACCAGTGAGTGAATATCTCTAAGAAATTATCCTCAGCCATCGTCCAAACGTGTTATGTTAAACTACTTTTTATTCATTATTTACAGTGAACTAGACGTTTAAGAACAGGGTTTGATTACCATTTATATTCATATATTGCTTATGCTTAAGAAACTGGTACTTAAAACATTGTCTACTACATCTTTTCAACATGGCGGCTTCCGTGATGTGTTTTTCTCTATTCAATGTTAACGAAGTTCTGTCGTTTATATCGTACCTACATGCACAACGGGATGAACATAATATATTCCGTTAATTAATTTGGGTTGCATGTTTAAATGCTATGTTTACTGCCTACCTAGTTGGTCAATCGGAATGCTAGCTATCCTAACCAAGGCTAATTCTAAAACCAAGACACGTTAAACTTCTAAATGAATGCTTCATTTCGGCAGAGTTCATTCAATTTCCCGCAGTCACTGGCCAAAATGTCTAAAATGCTTTTAACTGTCAACTTGCTAGCATAACTGGTAGCCTCCGATGTTGACATTCTCATGAAAGTAGCGAATATGTCCTTTATTTACCAATCTATGGATTAAGTATTGTTGCTCGACTGACGCTGTTTTTTGTTTCAGAGATGGGCAAGTTCATGAAACCTGGGAAGGTGGTGATGGTCCTTGCTGGACGCTACGCTGGGCGTAAAGCTGTTATCGTCAAGGTACTTTTTTCTGTTACTTTAAGCATTTTTTTCAGTTTGAACTATATCCTGAATATGGGAAAGTCACCTCTTGTGGTCCAAGAACATGCTACTGAGTAACTGTCTGATTTGATGTTCTCATTGCAGAATATTGACGATGGCACCTCAGACCGCCCATACAGCCACGCATTGGTCTCTGGCATTGACCGATACCCCCGCAAAGTGACCACGACCATGGGCAAGAAGAAGATTGCCAAAAGGTCCAAAATCAAGGCCTTCGTGAAGGTGTACAACTACAATCACCTCATGCCCACCAGGTCAGTATGAAGAATACATGGGGTCATGGCATGTTGAAGGAAGAAACGTGTTTAGATGGCTACACTGTTTTGGCGGTATTGTGAAGTGGACTGAGAATGCTCTTTTTGCTAATGATGTGGTATTTAGAGAAGTGTTGAATGTTTCTCAGTTCTTTGTAGTATTTACAAAAATGTTTCCCCACAAGCAAGCTGATGTTGTTTCGGTCTGGTTATTGCGTTCCGATCCACCATAATTACAATAAGTGTTGGACAACTGTAAGAAATCCAGTCAATCAGCCTTTTTGTTGAACGCCTGCCTTGTTTTGTGATGTGTAGTCATGTTTGTTCTAAGTGGTTTGTGGTATGGGTTATGTTTACTTAGTACCTTGTCAACTTCTTGTGTTAAGATACTCTGTGGACATTCCTCTGGACAAAACTGTCGTCAACAAGGATGTCTTCAGGGACCCTGCCCTGAAACGTAAAGCCAGACGGGAGGCCAAGATTAAGTTTGAGGAGAGGTGAGTCTTTGCCTACACAAAGCAGTGTGGTTCATGTTATGCACCTTCACTTTTCCAAACTAAGCAGTGTAATGTAGAAACGATACATGCATCTTTATTTCTGAAGGAGATTTAAATGTTACAGCAAGCTGGTCGGGTGTGGTCTTCTTGCCATTGACAGCATTTGTCTTGCACACTTTCTGTTTACTTGTATTTTTTTCCTTAATGTTTTAGAGTACCACTTACACCATTGCAAATTCCTACTTTGCCATAAAGCCGATTCTGATTTTTCCAAATCTTTCCTCCCTCCAGGTACAAGACGGGCAAAAACAAATGGTTCTTCCAGAAGCTCAGATTCTAGGCTGTCGTTGGTTTCACTAATAAATGTATAAAAGTGTCATGTTTTAATGTACTTTTTTAAAACTTGGGATTTGATTACGGTTTTGGGTCAGTTAGAACTATAATGCAGTGTTCACTGTTAAAGGTCACACGTACAATACACGTACTTACTTATACAGAACGTAAGTCCCCAATAAAGAGAATGATGTTGCTTTCTATACCTTCTAGTACACTGGTCTGAAACCGGTTCCACGGAGGTCCGAGTGTCTGCAGGTTCACTCTCACCTTGTACTTGATTGATTAATTATGTCACTGATTGGTTAGGTCTACCCTCATCTGGTTATTTAGGTCTGAACCTGGAACCAATTTACCTGCCCTCTGTGGAACCGGTTTGAGGCCCCTGTTCTAGTATGTCTATCCAGGCACATACTTTTGGAAAAATTGGGTTTGAGGATATTTATCTACCAAGGTGGTCCATTTACTTGCCAATAATTGCGGTGTATTTTGTTTGCAACCAATGTCGCCTCTACCTACTGTGCCTCTTATTAAAGGACCGGGTGCTGAAACGATTTACCTACTTAAGTTTTTGGCACAAGGAGCCTGAATTTTGCATTAAGTATTAAGTATCAAACAAAGGTTATGATGTGCTATTGTATTTAAAAAAAAAAAAAAAAAAATCAGTTTATACTCAATGTAAACAAGCTAATAAATCCGCAGGTTAGTCTGCAATTCATACACTTACTGCAGGGATGGCTGCGAGCGAAAGCTGAACTGCTGATTTCTGCACACATTCGGAAACATTTTTAAGAAAGTACATCTGCATGCGGTTTTGTATCTTAACTGATTTAGGCAGGCAAATTCAATGTGAGTTGTGTGGGTGAGCAATTTGCTTAAGTCAACCCGCTGGCGTTGCGTGGTGACGTCGGGGCCGGGTGCTGGATGTCCAAAAGGGGCCACCATCCCCGTAACAAAACTTAACTTATCTTAACGATAGGTGTACCTCAAATTTGAATTTCGTGATACAGCACTCGGCGAACAGCCAGCCCTTTCAGCAATGACCTGTGGATTACCCTCGTGGGTATCAATTAGTGTTTTCTGGACAACTAAAGTCAGCCTTCTTCCCCATGATTGTGGTCGTGTGTACCGAACCAGACTGCGATATTAAAGACTCACGGAGTTAGCAAGCTGATAAGAACTTTTCGCAAGTCGTTCTATGATATTTTTAGATACTAGATTTTTTTATTTAAGATGTAGTCGTCAAGATTGAAACAAAATGTTCGTAATTTTTCATTTTGTGTAACGTATCTAGAACATATGCTTAAAAAGTGAACTTTTCCACGATATTCTATTATTTTGAGACGCACCTGTATACGCCGATTCTGCCGTAGATAACACTACCACCTGCCGTCTGGTTGTGGTAAGAGAATAGAAACACAATCTCTTTCTGCATGTCTCATTCGCATCTATCATGTCATAAAAATAATAAAATGCTACGAAAATGTAATTCTTGGAGACATTGAAATTACTTACCAACATTCAATAGCAAAGAACTGCCTTAGACGTATAAACTGCGCCTACATTGACACACTGCCGTCTTAGTCTCAGCAATCAAACCAGAAGAAAACATTTCCTCTTAATCTACAATTTTTAGAAGTTCTACACCACTCCATATTTTTTATGCGACAATAATGGCTAGCATTAGTAGCACGGCACCTTTTTTGGCTAGCAATTTTTTACTAAAGTAAAAAGACGTATATACACTGCGGCAACCAATGTTTGACGTTTCATTTGAATAGGTTGACATTAATTGCATGGGAGATGAGATTCAAGATCGTGTTATTATTAGTAGCATTTTCCACGAAAGTTTTAAAACGTTGCCACAAGTTGAATGCTTCAAGTCGGTGCGTCGTTGCCAAAATAAAACGTCACTTGTAAAATGAAATGAAACCGAAAGAGTCGTGTTCTTAGCGGTGGTGGTAAGTATATTTCCATGTCTATAAACAACTAAAGTATTTTTTGCTGAAAATATTTAATATCGTACAGTGAATTTTACACCGCCAAAACGAATATGGTATTTGCCAAGGTTGGTATGGTTGGTTCTAGCTTTCTTGAGGATACAAAAGTTTAAATAGATTTTGAGGTTTTGGCTGCGTGAACTCGAGCTTTAAACGAATTGTTTATTTTTTAATCGTAAGATTGTATATTATATTTTTTAATCTAATTCTGTTAATTACGCACTATACACTGGTCTCAAGACTCCCACCACAATACCCCATATTGCCCTGAACTAGTTCTAATTCTGCTAGTCATAGGATTGTAGTTGGTTAGTTGATATAAGTGTATGTGCTAAGTGTGACCAACAAAGATGTCTTTGGCCTGTACAATGGCTGTCATTACTTTTCCAATAATATTTGTTTTTGTCAGCACTGGGAAACCGACATTTCTAACTAACTAATTTACTGATATCAGTTATCAACTTTGACATTTGTGATTTAGCTACTTTGACTAAAAAGTGAATTTGCCAATAGTCCTGCCTATTTCTGTACTATTTTATTCTTTCTTCCAAAACCAGGGTCAATTTAACTAAGTGCCATGTCAGTTGATGAGGTAAGGAGGAAACCCTTATTTGCTTAATTCTCAAAATTTTAGTTTATTTACATTTACAGACATTTATTCCGATGGAATTGTCTTTCAGGATTTCTCTTTAGTAATGGAAATCACCCCAGAGTCACAAAACACCCTTCAAGAACTCCTAACCGATATCACCAAAGTTAAGGTATTATTGCAATCCATGCTTTTAAAGTCATGTTACAATTCCAACCAAGTAGAGATTTCCTGACTAAGTGCATAGGTGGTTTTCTTTTCTACACCTGCAACCCACAATAAAACTCCTGATTTATACATAACTGAAGCCGTTTGCTGTTAACCTCTTAGCTCACAGGACTCATTAAACCCATCTGCATCCTCAGTTGCAACACGGCCAGCTGTTGAAAGAGCAGCAAGACCTTAATAAAGCAAAGTATGACCAGGAGGACTTGGCTGAGCAGTTCAGAAGTCGCACATTCAAACTGAAAAAGTCTCTGGAAGAGGATGAGGTTATTCAAACCAGGGATTTGGAATCTGAAAGGGTATGACCACTCTCAAACCACTACACCAACAACGGTCAACACTAGGATTGTATTCGCTGTGGGAAGGGGTATGTATTCTACAAAGAGACTGACAAGAAATTGAATTCCTCTGCAGAAAAAGGTGGCTGCCATGCACGAGGAGGAGAGCAGGCTGAGGAGGGAGATCCAGAGAACGCTGGAGGAGTTGCGGCAAGAGGAGCAGAGCACCAAAAACCTGAAGCAGCAGACTGATGTAAGGCCTAGCCTCAAAACCAATAACACATAGGATCATTACGCCGTGGTAGATTGGGTTTCTCTTTGAGGATTAGCTTTGGTTTTAGGTGTCCTCGGCAGTGCCTGAAAAAAGGGTTGTGTTCACTGGAGAGACGGGTGATGGCGCAAACGCACTCGATTTTGATGTGAAACCACACATTGTGTATCCGATGAAGGATGGCACTGCACTGATCACCTTTGAGGACGAAATCGGTAAGACCAAGCGCGGATACTCTCTCTCTCTGTTTAGTTGCAGTTGGATCTCCCTGAATACATACCCTATGTTCCTCCGCAGTGGCTCAAAAGATCCTGAGCATGAAGGAACACAAGGTGGATCTGGGCAGTGAGGTTACCATCACTCTGGAGGCCAAACCCATACCACTTATGCTACCCAGTCAAGTAGAGGTACACGTATCCATTAACCCATGTCTAGGCATCAGGGAGGTTGTTATTGCACCTGCCCCCCCCCCCCCCAGCCACTCATTAATAGTTGCTCACCTACATATTTGTGGTAGAGTAGAACTTGTTAAGACAGAGTTAGATGTGTGGAAGGAGAAGTGGCAGTGGAGCAAGTTTTCCATTTTTAGTATTATTTTATGTACAGAACCAGTAGAACGTTTGGACGCCAACTCGTTGAAAAGCATTTTTACTATTTTCCACACTGGAGTAAAGTGAAGACAGGCACTTTCCGAAGTCATTTTCATTATCTCCAGCTCATTATATGTGAAGAGGTCTTCTGTGGGATTCATTGCCATTTGTATTCATGTCAATTCCCGTGAGGCCCGGTGCACCCTAATGTGGATCTATGTTTCTACCTCAGCTGGACACTCAGGTGTGTCCTCGCCGTGTGTTGGCTTCTAATCTGCCAAAGACGATCCCCACTGACCGCTTGCTGGACAAACTGGAGATCCACTTTTCCAAAACCAAGAATGGAGGAGGGGAGGTGGAGGATTCTGACATGCTGCATGATTCTGGACACGTGGTCGTCACTTTTACTAATGACAATGGTTTGTGAGGAGGGCAGAATGATATGGACCCCCATTTATGTGTAAAGCATCTGGGTGTAAACTATGTGTGGGATTATATCCATGTGAAGTGGGATTTATCGCTGTGTTGGAGTGTTCATAAACGTACGTACAGCCATGACCAACTAACCTGACCACACGCACAGTGCTTGAATAAGGGAAATGCTTGCCATATGTAGCCTAATTCATGGTGGAATTACATTGAGCACAGTAGTTTAGATTTCACTGGGAATTCATACAACATTTAACCGGCAAACATGTCATAATAATTTGAACATGTCATTGCATTTATGCAGTCTTCTTTAAGGGGCCACATCTAACATTTTAGTTTTGCTACTTGCACGAATGCAAGCAGAAATTTCAAGAAGACTTTTTAAGTTAATGTTTCAAATGTTTTATTGATAGAAAGTTTAAATCGGGAATACCCTCAGATTTGGGAAAACAATGGACTTTTTGTTACCATATCCAAGCGATGTTCCCATTCGATAAGAAATGTATTCTACATTGAGTTATTTGATTATTTCTGACTTAAAATAATTAGATATGGATCAAATCATTAAGTAAGCAACTGTACCTTTTTACCTCCAGTTGCTAAAGGCCTGACAGACAAGCAGTACCATGATGTGGAGTTTGTTAAAGGCACAAAGCACAGAGTGAAGGTTACTCCGTTCCTAAACGGAGAGGTCACCCGGCTTCAGGTGAACATATTTGTTATTTACATTTTGGGCTAGGCTCCTCAGATAACTGCTCAGTGACCCACAGTAGAGGACATTCCAGTTAGTCTTTCTCATTAGCCAAGGTTGTCTGTGGACAGCCCTCATCCATTCCGACCCCTCTCTCCCCTCCCCCAGACGCGTCTGTCAGCATGCAGACGCACCGTGCTGCTCACTGGCATCCCTGACATCATGGAGCAGGAGAACCTCCAGGACCTGCTGGAGATTCACTTCCAAAAAGAAAGCACTGGCGGGGGGGAGATCGACGCCATCCTCTACAACCCCGTGGGACAGCACGTTCTGGCTGTGTTTGAAGTGGACTGTCCTGCGAAAGACCAGAGCTAATGGCATGAGTACACTGGTAGCACGCCCCCTGGTGTCAGCTCAGCCTTACTCCACCCACCGTGTCAGCACAGCATGAGACAAATCCAGCCTGGGGTTCAACTGGCCTGCCCTCAGATGTTCTGAATCTAATATGATGTAAATTTGTCCGAACTACTGCGCTTTGGTTTTGCGCAGTGCTAAAAATTTATATTACGGGGGCATTCATATTGACATAAAATGTAAAGCAAATGATTTATTTCCTTTTTTCTTCCTGTTTCTAAACGTGCATCATCTATAATATTTTGGTACACCTACAACTGTAGTTAATCATTTTGGGTTTAATATTATGGTAGGAAAGAAGTAATGTTTAGTATCTGTGTCAAAATGGCACATTTGTATTATACTTGATATTCTTTTTTTGTTTAAGAAATAATGCTTATTCCATAGCTCTTTGGAAGATTGACTATCTAGGGTACTCATGCTATCTGTTTTGTGTGAGCATTGGTGTACAGTACAATAAATAATTAAAAGTATTTTTAATTTATCAAATGAGACATGTTTGTCATTACTGAAAGGGGATTCAACTGCCAATCTGGCAGAACCTTTGGTGTAGTCAATAATCTAAACCAAACCTTCTAGACATTCTACTAGTCCATCTCTGTTAAGTTTCCTTCCCAGAGTAGATGTTGCACCAAATGAATACAACATGGCTGTCCTGAAATGTGTCTCAAAAAGGAAAGCGTGAGCATCAAAAAAATTAAAGGAACACAAGTTTATTTAATTAAAAAAAACACACCAACACCAAAGTAGAGTACCAATGTCCCACAACAGGATAGCCTATGGCCTAGTGCAACCACTGTAACTACTCAGGTTAGACAAGTCCAGGACGGAGGCTACACTCAGTAAGGCACTTAAGGAGACCATAAGCAGATGGAAAAAGAAAAAGGAAGTCTTTTGAAAGGGAAATGCATTCCAAAAAACATAACGGAAGAGGACATGAAGCAGGAAATACCGTTCCAACATCACACACTAGAAAAAAAACAAGTTACAAACTATAGTATTTAAAATAACTCATTGTTAGAAGTTGACATTGATTGCAGACAATCCAAGCATATTGAAAGTGGTCTCATAACATAGTCAATCCTAAAGCAGGGGTTGCTACAGTGGTGACATCACTACTCTCCTCCAGGACCGTTGCCCCCACCCACTTTGTTTACAGTACAGTCTCATGTAGCTCAGCTGTTGTGTGCGTGCTTGAGTTCACTTTGACCCCACCATTTTAATCTCAATGTTCTTGACAATACGTTGTGACAATACTATCTTTCCAATCGAGACACTGAAACGTACTCAACAAACACAATAATTTAACTTGCTATCTAACCGTCAGCCACCCCAGAGATATTGGATATATTCACCAGATCATTGTTTCTGCCCTAAAATAGGATTTGTTGTCCAGAGCAGAATACCTCTTGTTGTCTTTGGATTGGTGGAGAAAGTTGATATTAACTCTTCCAATAGTCAATGTTGACATCAGCCAAGCATCTAATGGAGAGTGAGATGCTATGCTAGCCTCATAAATGTTAATAGGATCTGCATTTCTACAAGGAGAATAAAGCCAATAAAAGGATGTTGTCCTGATATCATCTGTATTTCATGGGCACAACACGTATTAGAACAACATAGGCAATACAAAACATCTGTTTGATCAAACTAGCTCCAAATGGTAAAATAGCATTTCATTTTAATCTTGACTCAACTCAAATTTCATTGCCCCGCTTAAGTCTTCAGTTGCTAATCAAAGCAATCAATGAACAACCTTTACTGGAAAGATTTGTCAGAGTTAGTGTTGTTGGGTCAAAAACATTGAACATATGCACTTGACTCAAACCAGACTATTATCAGTACAAACTCTTCTGTAAGCAATGTTAAAAAGCAGCTCAGATATCAATACACTATGTATAATCCTTTGTATTCCAGAACCTATACATAGATATTTAAAAAAGTAAATCACATTCTGGTACCTCAAGTTATATTGCATGACACTGTTTTGTTATAAATTGTTCTTACGGTTTACGTAACAGTAATGTTGTGTGCACTATGATGCTCCAGTAAAACAAGTCACTTCTAATGTCCTACAACACCAACAACAGCTGCTTGTATCGCATATTTCCGCTATTACAACAATACAGTTAGCGGCCATTTGCATGGACCGCCCTAAAAGTACACATCATTTAGTGTTTGTGCTATTAAAAAGCGAAGAGGACGATCCTCTTCCCTACGAGCTGCATTACGAATACCGACAGAGAAAGAGATACTAACGAGTATATAACGGTTTCTGATACAGAAATACAGAAACTAGACTGTGTTCGTAGAAACAATGCTGCGTCCGGTTCACACCGTTGCATGTATGCTATCGTCTAATTGTCGGTGTTTCATGCAAACCTTTGTAATAGAACAATGACACACTAACCCTATCCCTTTAAAAGTACACACAGAAACACAAAAGTACATACAGCAACATTGTCTACAGGTTACAAAGGCCACCTGCTGCCGTTCAGCCAGCCTATCAGAGGAGTGCATTATTGGTTGTGGGGAAGCTGCTGGTCTTGAAGGCGGAGCAGGGGACTAGTCACGATATAATTGGCGCGTGCAAGCAGCCAATCACACTGCCAGCGGGGCCCATTCACTCAGTTTTCGTCCATACTGGATGAGGGAGTGGATGGCACCAGGAGGAAAGAAGAGTATTGTCTTTATTTCGTTGCTTAGAGCAGACAAAATTGATTAATTTATATTTATATATATATATATATATATATATATTAGGTAAGTACTCTGTTAAAAGGGTCCAAGAAAGCATTAGGTCAAAGCTGCTTATACCTGAATGTCTGTCAGATCTTTGTAGAAGCGCTTGGCCAGGTCTGGCCCATTCTGCATGGTAGGAATTTGATAGGTCTGGAGAAGGGCAGGGGCATATCAACACATGAGTTGCTTGATATTCAATGTGAAGGGATAAACGCTACACCTAACAAAGGGCCCTGGTTACCTTTCCTTTATAGAGCAGACTGCCGACAGGACACACAACACAGGCCGTCCCGGCGCCAAACACCTCAATAATCTTCCCAGAGTTCAGAGCACCCAACAGCTCCTTCATGCCCATGGTACGCTCCGTCACCTGGAACTCACCCTGACAAAAACATGCCCCAAGAGATCCTATTTAATAAAAAAAATGTGAGGCAAGCTAGTGACTAAAGTTAGGTAACATTACATGGCCTAATAATATCTTGCAATCTTTCTCAATGGTTTATCACCATCTTCACAATATGGTATTCCTTCCACCCTGTTACTCACCCATTCCCTGGCCAGGTCCAGAAGAGACTGTCTGGTAACTCCTGGGAGAATGATGCCATCTAGAGGAGGAGTCAGCAACTCTTTCTCTGCAAACACACAAATAGGTACTCTTAGATACATAGATGGCAGTTGGTTATAGAGGTATTAACAATAAACAGGAACAGTTAGAATACGGAGATGACCATACACTACCCAGCTAGCATGCTAATAATGGCCTTACATTACCCAGGTAGAACGCTAATGCTGGCCATACATCACCTCGCTAGAACACTAAGACAACCCTACATTACCCAGCTAGAATGATCGGCCCTTTGTGTGAGGACTCGTCTGCATTATATTGTAATCCAGGAATCGCCAACCTTTCTAGACCCCTCTTGTTCTTGTGATTCCACATGTCTGGCCGTAGCCAAGCAACTGAAGACTAGTTGCATTGTAGCACTCGGCCCATTACGCAAAATAAGAGGAAACTCGACCCAAAATCTACTTCAAAAACAATGTATTGATCACTCCACTGAGCACACCGTCTAGGAAAATCACCATTTAGCACACTGTTGCAACCCAGCTGTCAAAACACCTCTGTCTCAAAAGTCAGACAGCCTCATTTAATTATGTTGACCTAGCCAGTGATTCCAGTTAAGGCCTCGTTAGCTAACCCTGATGATACATTAGTGATACAGTTCACGTGGCCAGTGTGGGATCAAGTGGTCACGACGGCTCACCTTTGTGCATCCTGAGAGCACTAAGCTCAGACGTAACGTGAAGCAATACGACATCAAGCTGGATTAATAGAACAAGCTCTCTCCCGCGCACATTGAATTAAACATCATTTTACAATGTTTGCCTGGCTGTTGTTGACAGGGTCATAAAACCTGCGGTGGCAGATCCATTACATGCCCACTCCAAGCCGAGAGAGGGGAATCTTGGTAGATGCAGGAATTAACGCACAAAGGCCAATGGGAACAAATCAGGACTAATCAAACTTGGATATTTAGACTCAGATATGTTTTAAACAAAACATTTTGTGACTATATGAAAGCTTAGTGAAAACAGTCCGGTAATGTACAGCCAGCGGCAGACATGAAGACGGGAGAGTCCAACAGGCGTACAGACCTCCTCTCTCATTAGTCCAGTAGATAAAGAGGTTCATGGTTCCGACCTCGGTGATCTCTTCCTGCTCCCCGTACAGCCACAGAACCTGCTGACAGCCCTGCCTCACCGCCTCGGTCTGGACCGCTATCGTGGGACCGTAGTTACTGAACCAGACCCAAGAACACACGGGATGGAGTGAGGGGAGAGAAGTTCTGACCAGAGAGAAGTTCTGGAACATATTTACTGCCAGCAGCTCCCGTAGAGACACACATAACAAGGGCAATTCCTCAGTGAGGTCAACCTGAACTTTAAAAACAATTTCCAATAAATAACTAAATACATTTATTTTGCACATTTGTGCCAATTATCTGTTTGATGTAAACAATGTGACAACACAAATCTTTGGGTTATAAATATTTACTTTTGCCTGTCACGAGTTTTTGTGTTCAGCCTCTATTTAAAAGTGGCTATTAATATTTGACCCGAAGACTATTGACGTGTTTCTTTTCTCCAAGAAATGCCTGGCCCTTTTCATCACATCCAAAACGCAGTCTTTGTCGTGGTTAACATAAAACGAGATAACAATTTTGTAGGGTTCTATAAATTCATACATCCACATATTCATTCATGCTTGATAAGCAATTAGAATTTTTTTTAAAAGTCACATCCATAATGTTGGAATAGCCCTTTAAACGGACGTCCGTGTGGGGGAAGAAACATGTGAGAGGTCAGCAGCACGGCTACCAGAGGAGAGATCCTGTTAATGTTCTGCTAACATGTAGCCAGCATGTTGCACTCAGGAATGCGCAGTAGTCAAAATAGCTAAACAATGACATCATACGCCTCAACAATGCCCCGTTCAGAAGTTGACCTGCCAACTAACAACATTCCCTGAGAGTTTCACAGTATTAGGAGACGGATGTCCAGTCATTTACACACTCAAAACAAACCCGCCGTTCCACCCATTCGCGGAATGCCGTGTAGGCGTGCGCGGCTGCGCTGAGAGCGACACTCACCCCCCCATCTTGTAGGCCCCGACGCCCCCCCTCCAGGCTCTGACGTGGCTCGGGTCTGCCAGCAGAGACACTGGGCTGAAGGCCCCGGTGGTGAAGTAGGGCCCCACGGGACTCAGGATGCAGAAGAGAAGGGCATGGGCCGCCCTGGACACCCCCAGGGAAGGCTGCGGCCATAAAGGGGGGAGAAGAGGGCGTTACGGGTCAACAGCTGGGAGGGTGACCGACAGCCCCGTCAACACTGTGGCCCGAGCGGAGAGAGTTTTAAAAATAGATACGTTGCCCTCCAGGACTGCTGCACTTTATCTGAAAAGAATTCTTCCGAGGGGGACTGAACCTTGTGTACACACACACACACACACTTGTATGCATTTGACTGTGAGGGGAAAAATGGTAAACACAAGCATTGCGTGATGAAATAATAGAAAGAAATATTCATTATTTTGAGTGAAAGAAAGAGATTTTTTTTTTATAAACAATAGCAAATATTAGACATCTTGTGCCAAAGACCGTCAACGACGTCTGTTAGTCGGAGGCGCTCACCTCAATCCCAATGAACGTGGGTCGGATGTAGAGGCTGGCGTCTAGGGAGTAGGGCACCCACTCCTGGTCCACCTCCACCAGCTTCCGAATGCACTCCAAGAGCTCCGCCTTATCAAACAGCTACAGCGACAGAGGGGGGAGAGAGAGAGAGAGAGAGAGAGAGAGAGGGTTGACTACAGGACCGGACCCCACGCAGGCGACGAGCGGCACGGACACGGGGGCCCCTGGTGGACCGGCCCGGAGCGGGACTCACAGGTAGGCAGCTCCGATCGGCGCTGCGGTGCATCCGCTCCATGTTCAGGTTGGGTCGGAACAGACGGATGTGGTTGTCGACCCCTCGGAAGGCCTTCATGCCCTCGAACAGCTGAGGGAAAGACACAGGCGGGACTCCTGAGGACTGGGAAACCTTTTTCCGACCCACATAGAAACACCCGACGGGGCGGATAATCGTGATAAATGACGTGTATCAACGCTTCCTGTTCATTACTAAGCCATCTCCGTTGTTCTGCGATATGTAGGACCGGTCTGAGGACAGGCGTAATGCGGTGGTTAAGGTTTCCGCTCTATTCCGTGTGATCGCTTATTGTGTGTTCAGTAAGGTGCTACAAGCCAGGGCCGCCGGCGTTGTTGACTGAACACTGGCCTTGTCGATGGAACCGACGGATGAGATTTTTAGGTTATATACTCCTTCTCCAGGTCAGCTGGCCTTTGCCTCTGAGCTGGAGGCTCCTTCCTGACAAAACCACGTCATGGCCACACTGACTTTTGCACCACTGACTCAGGCCATGGCACACAGTGGATGACGGGTGCACCACCTGGAACCACAAAGCGCCCGCCCCTCACCTCTATGGAGTAATGCAGGGCCGACGTGGCCGGGTGCAGCGACAGGTTCTGAAAGGGTTTGACCCGGGGGGCCTCCCAGCCCGCTTTTTCCGACCAATAGACAGTCAGCATGTGGTCCGAGAACTGCTTGCCGAACACCAGGGAGGCGGGGTCCGGCTTGGGCTTCCCCGTCACGCAGCGCTCCACCGTGAGGTCCGCGGCCTGTGAGAGGAACAGGTGCGGAGCAAAGCAAACGGAGCCACGACCAAACACAATGATTGTCCTCCCTGTGTGTAATCAGGCGGAGCATGCATCGAGCGTCAATCGAGCGTCGCTCTCAGGAGCCCACTGAACACTTCAATTAGACCGAATTAAATAATTAAAGCCAGGAAAGTGAGAGGAGAGAAGAGAGGGAGCCATAAAAGGTCAGTCAGAAGAGCCCCGGGACGACTAGTGGAAAGTTGCCAAGCAACACTTTTCACCTTCAAACAGGTTCCAGCAGGCCTTTCAAACAGGCCGTGGCCTTTGGTCATACCTTGAATGAGCTGGCAAACCGCAGCGACCCCCAGGAGAAGGGGAACGCCCGAACGAATCGTCCATGAAGTACCTAGTGAACAAGAGCCGGCGTTAAAAGGAAATCCTGACACGATTAAAAGAACGGCCTTCTGGACAAACACCATTCGCACGATGTCTATGGGCCCTGTAATACGATCTACATACATGTTGGCAACCTGCCTTCTCCGCCAAGGTGACGTTGTCTCTTTCAGTAGATGTGGGCCAGTAAAACACCACCCGTGTCTGGGGTGACACGTGCACTTTGTTTGTGTGTGTATGTACAGTATACTTTGTGGTGAGCGTGAAGGTCAGCTGAAGCCACAAGCTGTAACTAGTTCCACTCCAAACCCTGGTTGGACATTAAAAGCTCCAACAGGGAGAAGAACCAGCCCTTCAAGTCCCTCAGACTTACTTCAAACATTTGGAATGAAAGGAAACTACAAAATGCCTTTGAAAATCATCAGTTGAAAGAACCAGCTGTCTTTGCATTATATATATAACATTTTCTATTACAAAAGGGTTGAATTGTTGTGACAGGGTTGAACGTTTGACACTTCTTAGTAGATGACTCAATTGTAAACTTTAACAGTCTCAAATAATTATTATTTTTCTATTTTATGTTCAATATTTTCAGACACCACAATGGCAAAAACAGCAGCAGAGGCAAAGAGAGAACAGGGCAGACCGAAATGCAGACCCAGAGAGAAGGGAGGGAGCGTGAGAGGTGGGAAAGGGACACTGAGGCAGGGGAAGGTGTCAGGGATCTGAGTGACAGAGCTAAACGCCAAAAGTGCAAGTTGTGGAATGGTGCTAAAAAAAGACAAAAGAAAGGGGAAGCCACAAAGTCCTTATACACAATTTGCATAGCAACCTAGATCTTGTTCTTCAAGGTCAGGGACATATGTTAATTTGTATAATACATTTGTATTTGGGTTAATTTAGATCAGATGAAGTGGGGTGGTATGAAGTTGTTTTACTTGGGTGTGTGAGTGAGAGTGAGAATGAAAAACATACATGTAAGTATAAATACGTGACTGTCCATGTTAGATTTGTATTGAATGTCCCTTCAACCCTGTTACCATTTACAGGATAATCAGAACAAATATCAAAGCTTAATCAAATCCTAATGTTAATGCATAGTTTTGATAAAATATTAAGCCAGATGTTAGATAAAGTTCTCATGACCTGCAATGGTGGTCAGATTCATACAAATTCTACCTGTATATTTTTTTTATCATATTCACACAGGGACCAAGTTGTCTGTGACGGTGTTGAACTCAAATTGATTGAAAAGGAAATGCCTAATAATGATAATGAGAACCTAACATGGATTTCAAGTGTAGGTGCCCTGCTCCTTGACCGCAATCCGCTTCACGCGTTTTTCGAGCTATGTTAAAAAGAACAGAACGCGCGCAAACGTTGACATTCGACTTTGATTGTTAGGGCATGATGGCTGTCATCACACACATGTATTGATTACTTTCTCGGCACTTGTGGTGATAGCAAAACACCTTCCATCCAAGTCGTCAAACAATAAACGAGGGCACGTACAGTAACTTCAGATATATTTCTCGCCAATGCGATTGGCTCATCATTCCATTGATAACATTTGGCTCCATAGCAGTCTTGTTTTGAATACATCCTTCATACATTTAAACGTTGGCAGCTAGCTCAAATCCTCAAATAAGTAGGATGAACGTAATCCAAATATAAAGTAATCCCTAACCTGCACACAGTCATTGTTGTGCGATATTGATTTGAAATATGTTACATAATAGACATATTAGGCATACCAATGTATATACCATTCCCGCTACGAATATTGACGTAAATATACCCCACGAATCTGTGACAGCACGCATTAATAATGTCTCCACTGCCCACGTCAATACCTGAGAGGAAGCTAGGTAACAGCTATGCTCACACTGGTGGTTGACTAAAGCACCAGATGTAGTAGCAAATAACGGAAAATAATCAAGGTTCACCAGTTCAAACTACACATCATTAGCCCAGGGGGTTAACTATTTACAGAGAGGCAGAAACACAAAACGTATGAGATAAGAAACAGTGATCTTTAGACTCACCGTCCTCAGAGCTGCCATCGCCGCAATGTAATTAACCGTACATGTGTCCGTGCGGGAGCAAACCCTGAAAGGAGTTGTAATTTGCGTTCCGGACGTGAATGTGAGAACGATTTTGTTTGCACAGTTCTCGAAAACCATATGCACGAAATAATAAAACGCCAAGTTAAAATGTTTTTAAAATGCAACATATACATGAATGGATATGCCTGTAATTAATTTTTAATTAATTACAGGCATATTATTAATTTGTAACTATTTTTATTTTTAATCCTACACTGATTTGCAACCAATTCCATTGAACGGTGATGGGTTATGTAATGGGTTATTTGTGATGTTATACTAAACACTGTATGTATTTAAAGTGGTTTTAATACTGACTGAAGTAAATGTTATTCAAATACAAATCGAAAATGTGTCAGAGATACTGCTTAGAAATAGGCGTGATTTATCTCTGCCATGTGGTTGGCCAAAACAAACAGGTTACGTGGGTTTGAATTGACGGGGTTAATCGAGTTCAGACCACTGTATAGGAGATGACCACGATTTGTTTACTAACGGGGAGTTGTTGCAGTCTTGCTTTTTGATTGGTCGTCGTTCTTATGGTAGGGACGGCCTTTAAATGATACAACGTTACATCATTGGGTGGTATCGTTAAACTTAAATGTTAAATTAACGCACCACTTCTATACTGCGGTACATATGAAAGTGTAAATATGTATTCAGCATTCAGCAAACATATTCAGTCTACCGTTTAGTCATTTAGCAGAACAATTCTGTGTGCGTTTAGGAAGCTGATGCAACTACCAGGAAACATTTCAAGGTTGCACACCTTAAATGCTCTTTGGCTTACAACTTAACATAGTCCAGTGAGCGCTGAGCTTTATCTATTCACAGCGTTGTATGTTTACAGAAACAATTTAGATTTTACCTTACATCTAAGTCATTTGAAGTGGTCTAGATCTTACAATACTGATTTGTGCAATAGAGTCTGGAGTATGAATTCATGCTCTATTGTCTGGGGTATTGTGATTTGTGCTCGATCAATTGGAGTAATATGAAAAACATTTATGTAAATGCTTAGTCTGGGCACCAGTCTATTTCTGCTTCCGACAGCTTGTCAATGTCTCACCATGGAAACCATCTGACATTCAAGATAAATGTTCCATCGCATTTTTTTATTTTAGTAATTTAGCAGATGCTCTGATCCATCACAGTTTACAATAAGTGCATTCTTCATAATGTGTCTTGGAAAATCAACATCTGACATTCATAATAAGCACCCTTTCCTTCATCAAAGCCAATAATTCAGTGGATTTTTTGGGGTCGGTGAGGGTGGGGGGGATACACAAGGTCACATACGCAAATTAAACAATAGAAATAAGGATTAATAGGGATTATTTGTATTTGGATTACATTAATCCTAATTATTTGGGGATTTGGCAGGCTACGAACGTAGAAAATGTACAAAAGATGGTTGCAATTCGGTTAGCATAGCTGAAAATGTTCGTGCTGATTAAAGAAGCAATAAAACGGCCCTTTTATTGGGAGGCCCCAGTGCACAACTGAGCAAGAGGACAAATACATTAGTGTCAAGTTTGATAACACTGGAAAAACTTGTTATGGACAAAATAATCTAAGTTGGAGGAGTTTGGATCACAAAGAACAGGATCATCAGAAGCAGACTAAATTAAAACATGCTTGACGCAATATGTCAGGAATGGTGGAGGCAATAAGATGGTCTGGGTGGTGGTAAAGTGGGAGATTTGTACACAGTGAAAAGGATCTTGAAGTTGGAAGGCTATAATTCCATTTTGCAATGCCATGCCAAACCCCGTGGGCAGCATTTGATTGGAACTAATTTCCTTCTACAGCAAGACAATGACCCAAACACAGCTCCAAAATATGCAAAACCTGTTTAGGTGAAAAGCTGTCAGCTGGTATTCTGTCTATAATGGAGTGGCCAGCACAGTCACCGGATCTCAACCCCGTTGAGCTGTTGTGGGAGCAGCTTGACTGTATGACACGTAAGAAGTGTACTTCCTTAAGTATGGGAGATTTATTAATACAGCATCATGAGTTAGCATAGTTATCCCTTTATTAAACAAAAATTGGAAAGATTCATGCACAGATTCACGCAAAATGATCACAGTGTTAAGACAAGTTGGTTGATTGACCACAAAGTTAAAGTAAGTCAATGATCTCAAGCAGGATTGCAGTATAGCAGAACAGGTGATTGGTCTGCCAGTCACTGGCTCACAGTGACAGACCTGCTCATGGGACCTGGTTCTTGTAGCCATAGTTGAGTTCTGCCCCTCCACTAAGCAGTAGGTCTATCCCAGTGCAAAATGTTGCATCAGCAGCCAAGAACAGAGCAGCCAACCCACTCTCAGCTTCTGTCCCCATTCGACCAATCAGCTGTTAGAGGAAAGAAATAATAGGCATTAGGTTTATCCAGACAAGAGGTGCAATAGATTGAAGAAATCTAGTCTTTACTGATGGGGAAAAGGAAATCTCTATGAATTTTATCGTCTAGAATCTCGGTATTCTACATAACATCCATTCCTATTATCTTAGTTGTGGTCTTAGAGTAGGACAGAAATTGTCTGTTAAGCTTGAGTAAATGTGACTGGATGTTGCAAAGGTGAAACAGAGCTGATCCCTGCCACATAACAGGAAGTTGAGCTAAACTGGGTACTGTTTCACAACCGAACCTTAAAGGTGGTCCGATAAACGTTTTCTACTCAGAAGGATATAAAAAAAAAAACGTCCTTTCCTTCTGTTGACTGACCTCACACCCTTTCCATCTTTGTTCCTCCTCGAACTGAGTAACTACTAAGTGTCTGCCATTAAAAAGTGATACATCACATGGATGAGTTCAGACCAGCATTGGCCCATTACTTTAGCTGGTGAATAAAGAGTTTGTCGTCTAAGAAAATTCCCACATCTGCAAGTCTGGCAAATTTTTACAGCATCATCATTGTATAATGCCTGCTGACAGATTTCATGTTAACAGATCTAATAACCCATCTGGTCTCGGTTCCAGTTCAGTGTCACTTGCCTGGGCGTTCTCTCCAGCTTTAATGGCCTCTAAGGCATCTGCGGTCTGTCCAGCAAGCTCCTCCCACAGAGGAGTCATCACATTACCAGGTGAGATGCTACCAGAGATGACATACTTTTAGAACCTCAGTACACAGAACTTGAGAAGAGGGAACAATACAAGGATTTTGAAAAGTAGGGAATCATAAATCAGCGACAAAAAGGCAAAAGCCAGTTCAAATCACCAGTTGACTCTCACATGGTACCGACTCTCATCCACAGCCATGGCTTTTGTCATGGCAATGATCGCCCCCTTGTGGAGAAAGAGAGACATCAACCGTCAGGCCCACTTTTTCCAAGCTGTACAGTTGATGAATTAAAGTAGTAAACCGCCTGCTGTCAGGGCTTATAAGCTCACCTTAGTAGCTACATACGGTGCCGCATCTTTCTGTCCAATAGAGCCCACCAGACTGGACAGGTTAATGATGTTGCCCTGGCGTTGTCGCAGGTAGGGGAGGGCATACTGAGTTGGGGCGAGACATGGGGAGAACTCATGAAACATAACACAACAATAAAATCATACAGGAAATAAACACACCACCACCCCGGATGGCTTTCAGTAAAGTATCACTGTGGCACAAAAAATGTGGAAATGAATCAAGTGAATTATTTACTTTGGAGGCCAGGAAGTAATTGATGAGGTTAAGATTCAGGAGATCTCTGAACTCGTCTGCAGTGGTGTCATCTGTGGATTTGTGTGGTGGGTCTGTGAGGAAGTGAAAGACAGTAAACTTGATTAAGAAGCAGCATAAATGGCTACTGGAGTATGGGAATGTGAAACGTGCGTGGGTGTTGAACGGCATAAAACCCCACCGGCAGCCCACCATAGAGAACACAGAGAAGCCAGAGCATTAAAACATGTGCATGTTGCAACTGGCACATTTAGTCAGGGGGTGAGTAGCAGGGTATGATCTGGTAGGTGAAGCCTTATGACAGCACACAAACATAGTTTAATGGTCCAGGTTTAAATACTAGCTTTTGAGGGTGCCTTGTTGTGAATTGTATACACCTAACACCTGAATGTAGATATATAATTTCCCTAGTGACATCAGTTACCATAAAACATTGGAGCAAATACTTACGCCACCCAGCATTGTTGACCAGACAGTCTATTTGACCATGTAGCTCCACTGTCACGGCAATCAACCTCTGCAGAGAGAATGTCATATGATGAGGAGTTGACTGCACTCGGTCAGGAACCCAAAATGGTGGTCATTGCTTTTCTCAAGTTATTGGTTAAAGCAAATTGGTTAGAATTGCGTTTTTGAATATGAAAGACAGGATTCGGGACCTAAGGAGTCTTAATAATACTTGAGTGATACAGACTTGGTGATCCGATCTGAACTTTAATCTAGGATTGTAGGTTTTGTGAGTTTTCTCTAAACTCAAATGGTAGTAAGTAGTAGAACTTTCATTATAATGATCTGGATTATCTAGTTCCCATAAAAAGGCATTTAAATGGAGATTTAAAAATATACAAATATAACAGAGTTGAGAAGGTTTAAAACAAAATATTTTAACACTTAAAAACAACAGTTAAATTGTGTGCGTAAAAGAGATCTTTGGTACGTTGTTACATTAAAAAGTTCAATGTACAACTAAGATTTTGATCTTTAATATATTTTGATCATCGAGGCCCAATGCGTGATTTAAGTGTTCCCTTAATTTTTTTCACCCAATATTGTATTTCTATTTACCGCAACAACCTGGAAGAAATTAGAACTGATGAGTAGTTGGAGTGTCTCCAAGTGTTAAGCATTCTGAGATAAAAAGACAAATGGTGTGTTGGAGTGATCGTTTGACTTTTACTTCGCTGGTTTGTAAGATACAGAATTCCCCAGAAACCCTACCTTGATGTCCTCCTCTTTGGAGATGTCGCACAGGACAAATTTGCATGACCCTGGCCCTGCCTTGTTTAGCTCCGCCTCTAGAACCTGTCCCGCCTCCACTGTCAAAAGAAAAGGTCTGTCATTCATGAAGTATTCAAAAATGGACAGCTGATAATAAAGATGTTGAGACGCATTCAGCCTTTCAGAAAACTCAGAAAGGCTCCGAACTGTCAATTGGATTTTCCGCAAACGGATTGGTCATGGTGAACGAATACAGTCTGATTGGTTGATCGGTTTTATTCACTTTCACAAGATAAGATCCACTTAACCAAGTAGATAATAGGTTGGTTAGACATTGTTTTCTATGGTTTCTGATCAGGCCACTTCCTGCATTCTTGCTGGAGCGTAAAACCCAGTCTGCTGAAGTTCTGGTTTGACAGAGCTCGCTAAGTGACGAATCCAGGTTTCTGGAATACCACACAGTGCCTTGCTGTTATCAAATTTCTTATTGCATTTGCATTTCTTAATTTCTTCTGTTTTTATTTAGGCCTGTATAGTCACGCCTAGTTGGCGTGAAAAGGGGGATTATGAGGGATGGGTTGATTTAACCTTTTAACATTTTTGTGCAAATCTAGTTTGAGCAGTAAGCTTGGGTGTCACTATATAAAACTGCAGTGGAAAAATACAGAGAAA
>JACXGK010003206.1:22894-47048 GCA_016801125.1 Novumbra hubbsi | reverse complement strand
TCATGAAGGACCTCTCTGGGTGAGGTTTTCATGAAGGACCTCTCTGGGTGAGGTTTTCATGAAGGACCTCCCTGGGTCAGCTTCTCATGAAGGACCTCTCTGGGTGAGGTTTTCATGAAGGACCTCTCTGGGTGCTCTGACCACCATGCGGTATTAGCCAGATGATGAGCACTACCTTTCTTCACAGACATTGGAATTGGCATTCAGACCTAAAAGTTTTATTTAGTTGTCATCTGAACAAAGGCTCTTTCCTTATGCTGTCAGTCTTTCAAACAACATATCATGTATATTTTGTTCAAGAGTGGCTTCTGTAAAGACCTACCAGTGTAAAGGCTGTATGTATGGTTGTTCTTCTGGTAAGTTCTATCTCTGCAGAGAAACTCTGGAACTCTGTGGCTCAATGATGGAGCCCTTCGTTCTTCTGGGAACTTTCAATGCTTTGGCATTTTGTAGAACTTTTCTGAGATTTCAGAGGTCTAGGGAAAGTTCCTAGGTCTTCATGGCTTAGTTTTTGGTCTGACATGCATGTTGTGAAGTGTGGACATATCTATGTTACTCTCCGTTTTTCTCATCTTTTGAACTTGGTTAAGACTGGTGTATTGTGGACATGGAAATCCATTTTTCAAATGAGAAACTAGTGAAATATAACTGAGCCAAATTAATACATCAGGTAATTTCATCTCCAGGCTTTGATAGACTGACTCTTAACAGCTTAGCGTGAGGACACACACACACATAGCCGTATACACACACAGATACACATTCATGATGCTCGTTAATTTTGACCCAAATCATAAGAGACACTGGAAGCTGTTAAAACTCAGTGCGTGACACACAGACTGTGTGTGTGTGTGTGAGGGGGCCTTTGTGTGCGCACATACTGTACATGTGTGTTTGTGCATGCTTGTGTGTGTGTGGGTGCGTGCGTGCTTTCATTTTTATGCGTATGTGTGACCTACATACCGCGGGTTTAGCAAAGCAGTCATACATCACATGAAATTCCTCCGCTGTCGTCAAACTACAACAGCGAGGCCTACCCCCCCCCTCCTCTAATGGAAATCACATTAAGATAAGGTTCTTTGTGATGGGGAGGGAAAAAGCCTTCCCTTGTCTCTTTCTGACACTCATGTGAGAAGTACTTATGCAGATTGGCGCCCCCGCTCGGACCAGGCGGCGTGACATTATCCGCCTCATAAGCGCCCTTGACTGATTCCCCGGGTGACACGCTCGCAGGGCGACGGGGACGCGCTCAGAGGCTGGGAGACACACCGGGACCGGGCGTTTGCGTACTCACACGCAGAGAGACGGTAATGAGCAGGCTTGTTGCAGGAGCCTGTTGCTCGGGGAAATGGGATGTGTCTCTGGCGGGTGGGCCCGGGAACCTACCTGCAGCGTGCCGGGAGAGGGGAGAGGAGGAGAGGACAGGAGGAGAGACACGGGCCCTCGTGCGACTGTACAATGTCACGGCAGATGCATGGCCCCAATGCCACGTGAGGTGCTGAGAAGGACTGCTCTTCCTGAGGACAGGCGGCGGAGTGAAGGTTTATCTTTCCAACAATGAGCCATTGCCGTGCCAACCACATTGCCATTCTCGGCGCCAGCCTCGGCATTGGCCGGGCCCCAATGTTAGCAGTGGATGATTCAAGGGCATTAAGCAGGCTGGAGGTTTTCCGATTCAAACTGTCCGCGCGTTTCCAGTTCGCTGCTACCCTTGCCAAGAGTCTCTCCCACCGCAGTCGTGTCCTTCATCTGGTTTCTGCAGCTTCCTTTTCTGTCTACTCTGATTGAGAGCGGATACACCGCCAATCATGGCGTGGATACGTTTCACGTTGGGACAACAGCAGCCCGTCCACATATGAGACATTTGAGAACAGATGCAACCTTGGTGATGTAGAGAGAAACCACCATGTCAGTGCCGACCAGATAAAGACTTCCTAGTTTAGGGATACGTTGTTGTCGGTCATTCTTGTGCTTTAATTATTGTCATTTGGACTAATGCTGGATTGATTTGTCATGTTGATTACCTTTGGCTAATTTCTTGCACGTGCATTAACACACACACACACACATGCACAGGAATTTCAGAGTTTGCATACACACACAACACACAAACACAGACACACTGTCTTTAGCTTGTGCTAAATGTCTTCTCTGTCTCTTTAACTTCCAGTGCTAACTGAGGGAGAGCGTGATGGACAGGAGGACAGTCTGTGAAGTATCCTTCCATAAAGGAGAAGCCCTACCTTACCTGGAGTGAAGACCAATACAGGACGACTGTTCTCTGTTACTAGTTGGGTCTGCACTAACAAGCACCATGTAGTTATCTTTTTACATGTAGCCACTATGTTAGAACTCATCTGAATCAGCTCTGTCAGAAGAGAGGATGGACCTTCATTAAAAGAGATCATAACCCATGTTGAGCTTTCTTCACTGAAGAGGAATACCACCAGACTTCACCATGGACTTAGAGGAAAGCTCTGTCCTAGACCAGGAGAATAGGGCATTGTAGGCTCTGTCTCAGACCTGGAGTAGGGGTAGTGGGTAGGGGACCAGTCCCTAGGAGGTTGATAGCCGAGGAGTGATAACCCCATGGTGGATCTGCTGTGAGGAGGACTGAGGACAGGAAGGACCCGGGAGGATGTCATCAGCCGGAGGAGAGTCATCCAGCTCTGAGCTCCAAGCAGGTGTCAAAAGCAGCACTCTAAGGAGGGAGTCCAGGAGGACCAAAGGTAAACATTCTGGATGCAAACACACAAATGTCAATTCAAACCTACAGTAAAATCATACGGGCATGCACACACACACATACACACACAAGCACACACACACAGACATGCAAAAACACGCACATGGGTCATTGTTTTTTAAGCATTTGGCTCCTTAAATAACCTGTGGGAATTGCCCATAGAATAAATAATTTTACATATGTTTTGTTTAATAGCAAAGTTATTTAATTTAAAACAGAAATTGAGATCTTAATAGATGGCACGAAAACATTTGGGTGAACTATAATGATCACAGAAGTTGAATGATTTTGTAATTTCATGGTTGATTAACTTTTCAGGAACGACTTGCACTATTTTGAAAAACATAACAGAGCCTTACTTAATTCATCATTACTTCATGAAATATATTTATTTGCATTATTTATATTTGTTGAATATGAACAAATTCAGTGTAATGTTTTGGGCCTAGTCGTCCATGTTTAACATTTACCTTTTGTAAACTTCTGTGTTATACAAGCGAGAGGGTCCCCTGAGAAGTTCACAGCCTTTGTTCTTAGAGAATCTGCCTTATAAGCAATATTGGTGTTGTGATTATCAGTATATTCAAACTATATCAATATCGAATTGGGAGTAAATCAAATTGGGACCTTGTGAATCAAAATTAATTTAAATCAGTAGATCAGTGTCGATACCAGACCCACTATATTATATTGATTTACATTTCCATTTAGTTATAGAAACATAAAACCATCAATGCAAGATGTAAAATGGCTCCCATGCTAGATACAACAAGATCTCTTGATAGCTTGAACTGGGAGCTTTTTAGCTCTGTTTATACAATAATGTAATATTAGAAGTAGTTTTATTGAATGCATTCATTAAGGCAGGGCCTAGTCAGTTAATTAAAAGTGACAAATGAGAAATTCCACATAATCCCTGTCGATAGTTGGAATTAAGTAGGAATTATGTCAGAGTCCCCTGCGTCAATAATGGCATCGTTGTTGTCATTAAACTGTCAGGAGATTCATTTTCTAGCCCAGAAACGATATTATTTGTGCTGTGCAGATTTATTTTATTTATTCTTCCCTGTTACAATTGTGTACCATTATCTATTGAGCTCTTCAGTGTCCTTCTCCCCAGAGATCTTCTAAATGATATTTACCAAGCATGTTTCACTTGCCTGTGAGGTGACTCGTGAGTGATAATTTTTTGTTTACTTTTCAAAATATTGCTGTTATGTTTTTGTGTTTGCTGTATCTGCTCCCAAAAAGAGTCCTTCCTATATTTTCCTCCACTTTTATTTCAACTCTGTTTGCATAACAAACACATTGCTGTGGCTCTCTCTTGCCCTTCTTACGTTTAGCATTAATATTAAAGTCAATTAACTCCTTTCCAAAGTGACTTTAATGAGTGCAAATAGTTTCAAACCTTGTTGTGCTGGCCCATTAGAACAATACAATTTGGGATTGCAAATATTATTATTATTATTTTCTTTACAATATAATTTCTTATCCTGTGTTATATGTTGCCTTGAAAATCTGGTAAATATTGTACTGTTAAAAAAAATCTACATTTGTTACCTATACGCCTATACGCCTCACCAGGCCTTTGGCGACAGCACCACCCCTAATACACAGCCAATCAGGAGCCAGCATCACATCACCTCATATTCTTTAATTTGTGCATATTTTTTAACATGGTGGATGCAATATCCCTTCTAATGTTTATGTCACCATGACTAATTGCTTATGTATGCTATGATGTGGGTTTAGTACAGGTGCCTCTGCAGCAGGAAAGGCAGCCCTACAGTATACTTCGCTTGTGTATTGAAGGACTGCTGGCCAGGGAAAAAAGCTAATTGACAGTTGACCTGTCCTCCCCTTGGAAACATATTGAAACAACATCCTCTGTTTAGCTGGGATTTCTGGCCAGCTACAAAAAGCTAGCTGATGGATGTTAACAATGTTCTCCCCCCAAGAAACTCCCCTGACTTTGTATGAATACCCCCACATGCACACATACCTACAAAGGCATTGTATGAATACCTCCACATGCACACATACCTACAAAGGCATTGTGTGAATACCCCTACTTGCACACATACCCACAAAGACATTGTATGAATACCCCCACATGCACACATACCCACAAAGGCATTGTATGAATACCCCCACATGCACACATACCCACAAAGGCATTGTATGAATACCCCCACATGCACACATACCCACAAAGGCATTGTAGAGAACTCATATCAAGTTCTTGTGTTCACCAACCCACCCACACATCTGACACCCAGGGAGCTGCTGGTGACACGGAGGGCTACATGCTAGTTAGCAACCTACACAGAGTACACGGACAGTATGTACGCGCAGCACCCCAGGAACCCATGCACACATTTACCAAACACTTGTCCGCCAGTTAAAAGTGTCGGTATTAATAGTGAGTTACTGTAGATGGGGATACATCCCATTTTTCGCAACGTTCGAGAGACACTGGAAGAGAGCAAGGTAAGAATGAAGAGAAACATGAAAAAGAATTAGACAGAGACAGAACGAATGAGAAAGAGAAATAAAAACGAATATGTATATAGTAGACGGAGAGAGAGAGGGAAAGAGAGAAAGAAAGAGAGAGAATGACAGTCACCAAAAGAAAGAGAGAAATGGAGAGCGCCTCCAGAGATGTATCTTTCCACAGGGATTCATCCAGCAGATCTAGAGCTGCTCTTGGCTGTAGCCTGGAGGTTTGTGGTGTCAAGATGTAGGTGTCATGGACGGGGGAATTCACACCCTGTCGCTTTGATGAACAGCAAAAGTGATGTTATAGGGTGAGGCAGCCTCGGAACGATTCTAGCAAGATTGAAACAGGATTGAATTGGCTGGGAGGGAGAGAGAGAACGAGAGACTGGGAGAGAGAACGGGAGAACTGTAGAGAAAAAGAGATACCAGGAGAGAGAAAGAGAGAAGGAGAGAAAGGGAGAGAGAACGGGAGTGAGAACAGGAGAGAGAACGAGAGAACAGTAGAGAGAAAGAGAGAACGGGAGAAAGAAAGAACGGGAGAGAGAACGAGAGAACAGGGGAGAGAGAAAGGAGAGGGGGAACGTTGCTCGTCTCCCTCCCCATCCGGGCATCCATGAATAAAGCCACTCTTGCAGTACGGTAAATCTGAATTCATCTCAAACAGAAGCAGCAGCATGGCTCTGTGGACGTTTCACTACGTCCGTCTGTCCATTCGTCACCACCAGATGAGCTGCCGTTCTGTAGGCAGCCCAGTGATTTGAGTTAAGTGGAGGAAGGCAGAGGAATATCACACGCGTGGCCATGTGGCGCAACGCGCTGGGACGGGAATCAACGCAACCTTTAGCATTTACTCAGACGTTCTGCTGCTGGAGGGCTGGTGTTGCAATCCCTGGAGATCCCATATAGGTTCATAGAAGTTTAAAGGGTGTTAGCGTGGAGATGGAAGCACCCTGTCACACAGTGCAAGGCTTAGTGAGGTGAATGAATGGACCTGGATAAAAGACTCAAACCAGGTACAACCCTGTTTCTCAAAAAGGTTGGGGTGCTGGATATAAATATCTTAAGAAAAACTGAGTGCAATGATGCACAACTTATTTAGACCCGGTATTCAACAGTCAATAAAACAAAGACAAGAAATCAAGTGTTGAAACTGAGAATGGTTATTATATATAAATATATGCCCACTTAGAATGTGATGCCAGTAACGTCTCAAAAACATTGGGACAGGTGCAACAAAAGACTGGAGAGGTTGTGTCTTTTCAAGTAAAGATGCAGGGTTCACCACTCTGCCAAAGACTGTGTAGGCAAAATGTGCAACCATTGTAAAAATAACGTTGCATCCAAAAATACAATATGTAAACCAGATCCAGGTTCATTTAAGATGAACTAAGGCAAAGTGATAAACTGTCTAGTCATAATGTAAAAATATGAGAATCATGGACACCGCGTCTCCCAGACTGAGGAGGAAAGGGACGATCCGGCTTCTTTTCAGTGCACAGTTCAAAAGACAACATCTGTGATGTTATTGGGGTGCATTAGGGCACATGGCATTGGTGACATGAACATCTGTGAAGGCACCATTAATGCTGAACAATATATGCGGGTTATGGAGCAACATATGCTTGCTTATTTCATTAAGACCTTGCCACACTGCATTCTGCACATCCAGTGCATCCGGTATTTGCAGTGCTACACTTTTTCCACTGATTGGATGGGGAGCGTCGGGTCACAGCCATTTTCAGTTCTCTCCAGAGATGTTTCATCGGGTTCAAGTCTGGGCTCTCACTGGGCCACTCAAGAACATTCAAAGAGTGGTCCCCGAAGCCACTCTTTTGTTATCTGAGTGTCATTGTCCTGTTGGATGATGAACCACCACCACAGTCTGAGGTCCATAGCGCTCTGGAGCAGGTTTCCATCAAGGATGTCTCTGTACATTGCTGCATTAATCTTCCCTTTGATCCTGACTAGTCTCCCAGTTCCTGGCACTGAAAAACATCCCCACTGCATGATGCTGCCACCACCATGCTTCACTGTAGGGATGGTATTTGCCAGGTGATGAGCGGTGCCTGGTTTCCTCCAGACATGAGGCTTGACATTCTGGCCAAAGAGTTCAATCTTTGTTTCATCAGAGAGAGTCCTTCAGGTGCCTTTTTGGAAAACTTAGGCTGTTGTGTTCCTTTTACTGAGGAGTGGCTTGCGTCTGTCTACTCTAACATACATTGATTGGTAAACATGCCTTATTGGTAAAGTGCTGCAGAGATGGTTGTCCTTCCAGAAGGTTCTCCTTTCTTCACAGAGCAACGCTGGAGCTCTGTCAGAGTGACCATTGGGTTCCTTGTCACCTTCCTGACTAAGGCCCTTCTTCCCCGACCTCTCAGTTTGGCCGGGCGGCCAAGCACTAGGAAGAGTCCCGGTGCTTCCAAACTTCTTTCATTTACAGATGATTGAGATCACTGTGCTCATTGGGACCTTAAATGCTGCCGAACGTTTTCTGTACCCTTTCCCAGATCTGTTTCTCGATACAATCCTGTCTCAGAGGTCTACACTACAATTCCTTGGACTTCATGGCTTGGTTTGTGCTCTGGCATGCACTAACAACTTTGGGACCTTATATAGATAGATGTGTCATCTCCAATCAACTGAATGTACCACAGGTGGAAACAGGATGCACCGGAGTGTCATGGCAAAGGCTGTGAATACTAATGTACTTGTGAATTTTATTTTTTGGGGATTTGCTATTAATATTTGCTAAGTTATCATTATGGGGTATTGTGTGTAGAATTTTGTAATGCATTTTGTAATATGGCTGTAACATAACCAAATGTGGAACCAGGGAATTGTATTACAGCATGCCTCTGTGGTAAAAGAGTATTGGTGCTAGACCCATTGAAAACATGAGGCATTATGTAACAAAAAATATGGCAAGAATAGAAAAACATTTTCCTTTTAAATTTACAGTAATTGATCTTCTCAGTTCCCAAAAAGAGTATTGTTAAAAGAAGAGTTGATGCCACACAGTGGTGAACATGCCCCTTTCCCAATATATATTTTTTTTTTACTGGCATCAAATTAGAAGTAGGCAATTAATGCTTTCTGTTTTTATCTACATTTTACACAGCATCCTAACTGTTTTTGTTGTATGTTGGCAGACACTTCAAAGAGCCTTTGACATGGTCTGTGTTGTTGGGTAGATTGTATAGACGACTAATGTTTGGGTTTTTTCAGAGGCAATTTGTATGTATAGAAAAAGAGTAATATTCTCATAAATGATCATAGGTACAACACCAGAAGAAAAATCCTTTAACATTTTAGACTTTTTCTTTGAGGGATTGTGATCTATTGTGTTCTTTATTGTTAGACCAGGCATTAGACAAATAAAACATTTGTGTGTGTATGGGTGTGTGTGTGTTTGTGCAGTTGCCTATGATGAAAAAGGCAACCCTCCCTCCTGCCCATCGATGGAATTGCTTCACATGCGTGACTTCACCCCATCTCCATAGCAACTGTTGCTCGCCAACTGTAATCTGTGCAAAAAATGATTCACTTAAAAAAAGAAGGAAAAATAAAAGGAGCCATGGTCTAAATCTACAGTCAGCAACTCTCCCATGGGTATTGAGCTTGTTGATAAGGGCCCTTCTGAAATACCATGATGACCCTTTACATGTCAACTCCACCGTCTGTTCTCTAATCACGTTGAGGTCACGGTGCCACCTCAGACTCCCTGTGGTTAACCAAGATATCAGGTCTGACCACTCCATCATCGGCTAGTCGAAGGTGTCACATACCGACCCGTTTCGTGTGAGCCACTCAAATTCTTTATAGTTGTATTCATTCCATCTGAGAACACCTCCTAAATACTGCTATTGTTAAAGGAATGTCCATTTGGTTGGCATGTGCCCCAGCAGGTTCATTCTTGCCTCTGATCACATCGTAATACCCAAATACCAGCGCCCAGCCAAAGCACTTTAATGCTTGTGTGTAACTGTAATGTGATCAATGTCTTTTCCACTGCATTGATTGTCACAATACCCCTCGTTACCTCACTAATTGGCTTAACGATCCATTCTATGGGCGCCCCCTTGTGTGCTCTCTACTAGATGTTGCCGCTGCACACTGCATACCTAGGTTACACCTTCCCTGTCCCCCCTTTCTTGAAGTGGGGACTTGCACACTCTTTTTTTGACAGCATAGGATTGGAGTGTGCATCAGGTGGAGCGGATTTCTCTGGCCTTCAACTCAATGTGAGACGGTCTGCATGTGGAGGATCTGGCCCTGACGGTGTATCCGGCATCCTAGTCTGTGCTTGTGGAGGATCTGGCCCTGACGGTGTATCCGGCATCCTAGTCTGTGCTTGTGGAGGATCTGGCCCTGACGGTGTATCCGGCATCCTAGTCTGTGCTTGTGGAGGATCTGGCGCTGACGGTGTATCCGGCATCATAGTCTGTGCCTGTGGAGGATCTGGCCCTGACGGTGTATCTGGCATCCTAGTCTGTGCTTGTGGAGGATCTGGCCCTGACGGTGTATCCGGGATCATAGTCTGCATGTGGTCTGGGAACGTGTGCTAATGTTTAGCAGAAGTGTGCGGATGTGATGTGTGCTTGCTGAGGCTTGTGAATGTTATTTCTTCTACTCATATGGGGATGCAAGGCAGATGGTGCAGACAGCTTTGCTCTACTCTGCTCCAGTCAGGCCTTCACATTCTGTGTTGCTTTTGAACCTCAGCAGAACTTATACAGACACAGGACAGGAGGACATTCTGTCAGACTGATTGTCTTAAATGGAGCTGTGATAGAACAGTCAGACAGAGACAGATGGGTCGATGTATGTATGGATGTGTACATACATAATGTAGGAATACATGCATTCACTACGCACAGATGGATTGAAACATATGTACTTATTTATAAGTCTACATTTAGTCTTATTTTATTTTTAGATAATCACTGTACGTTCAGTAAATCGCTGCATGTGCTTGTTTCATAAAAAACTAATTCACCTTAGCTTCCTTTGGGCCTATTGATAAATTCTCAATCTAATCATGTGGGTTTATGGAAATTTGTAAAGAAAACATTGTTGTGGAAGTAGGAGGTGATGTCTGAGGTGATGTCAGAGGTGATGAAGAAGGATAGATTTTTTGAATCATGGGTTTGGGATGGTTTACAATAGTTGCAGATGGTTTGGTATGCTTCAGATTGGTGGAACTGACAGCTTCGGGATGGTTGCTTGGTAGTGGCAGGATTAAGTGAGATGAAGACTAAATTGGCAAGGAGTTTTATAGGCCTTTGCTTCCTCGTGCTGGTAATCCCCACTTTAGAACCGGACCTGTTATTGTGTTTTATGGGTGATTGTGTATTTACAGGATGTAGCGATGGGGAAGCGGATGGAGTTGAATTATTTCAGGTGTGGTCTTTCCTTTTAATTAAACACCATATCTTTCGTGCACATTGCCAGCAAGGACACAGAGACAGGTTGAGAGCCGTGTTTGTCCGGGGCGATTTATTACTAAAAACAAATGAAATGAGAACCAACACATTTTTGGTGGCTTCACACACAGGCTGGGCCTCACAGCCAGCATCTATCAATCCTCATCCAACTCTGTGAGGGAACGTACACAGACACGCGAAAGCAGGCCGTGGGTCCTCTCTGTAATGAGCTCACCCCAGGGAGGCCTTCACGGGAGCCAGATTTGGAGGTGTGGGGCTCTCCCAGCTGCCTCCGGAATTGCCTTGCGCTCTCCCGCGGTGTGCTCTCCGTGGTCCTGAATCTGTCGGCGGCACGCGTTCATCCTCTGGGAGCGTGGCGCAGACAGGATGGGCATGCCTCGACCTGTACACATTCATACTTGAAATAGACACCGACACATGGATTGATGTGTAACGTTGAATATAGGGTTCACAGGTTAAGCCTTCTTGGATGCTGGGCTCCCAAACTAAAATTATCTTTGCCAACTTCTCATATCTGTAGGGCCACTTATGACTCTCCATCTGGTGCTATGAAGCCATCTGTCTTTATCTTGTACCCATTTTACTGGGGCTACACAGACACTATCTTCTCACAGCCAGCAAGTCTATTGACTCCACGTTCAGTACAGAGCAAGGCTAGCTTGGCTACCATTGTTAGCGATAATTGTCCTCTCTGCAAATCAATGTATTTTCTTCTCAGGCGGGTAACTGTCGAGAGTGAGGGGATTGATCCAGAAACGGGTTTGAATAGTTACTCTTCTACACATGCTCTTTTACAAAGACTGGCTGTGGCCTGCTGCTTTGATTTAGCTAGCCTTTAAAAACACTCCCAACACAGTTGTAGGGACTTGCTGAACCTTTTTTAAACTTTTCCAGGGGCTAAGAGAGTGTTTAATCTCTTCGCCCCATGCCGGAAAGAAATTCAAGATCCTGGTACCCTACAGCGGTTGGTTCTCTAATCCAGTGTAACGCACACCCACCCGGGGGCTGATACGGCTAGCAGAGTGGATGTGGAGAAGGATGGCCTAAATGGGGTGTTTGGGGTGTTTGGGGCTGTTTGAGGTGTTTGGGGCAGTTTGAGGCTGTTTGGGGGGTTTGGGGCTGTTTGAGGTGTTTGGGGTGTTTGGTGCTGTTTGGGGCTGTTTGAGGTGTTTGGGGCTGTTTGAGGCTGTTTGGGGTGTTTGGGGCAGTTTGAGGCTGTCTGGGGTAATGGGGGCTGTTTGGGGTGCTGTGTTCCACAGTTGGCACACCGTCCAGTGGATGTAGAGCAGCAGCCGGCTGTGAACAGCCGGGGGAGGGAGCTGCTGTGGTGTGCTGAGGTAAACCCTGGTGATGGATGGAACACTGTGCGGTGCCTTACTTTACTCCGTCTTGAGTGGATGGACTTGGTAAACAGAAGACTGACATGAAACAACAGGATTTAGAGGATAACCAGCAGCATCGGTTCTGGTGCTTTGCGAGCATCTTTTCGACTTTCAACAGGAGACGGTGGATATTTCACACATAAACTGTAACTTGCCAAGGGAGAGGACTGGAGCTTTTCACGTTCTGGTTTATGATCGCTTCTCTTCATTGGCTTATTTTTCGTGGTTAACACGAGATTACGTTAAGATTCACAGATGAAATATTACACTCGATGGGGGAGTGTGGAGGGATTTCAGAGACGAGGTATGGAAACCGAAACATTAGTAAGGAATGAAGACAGAGAAGTGCGCAACTTTCCAATGGCACCAAATTAACGGATGATGCAGTTTGTCCTTAACAGTAATAGAACGTGCGAATAAGATGGTATGGAATTTATGCTGTCCAAACCTCAGTGACTGTACTAGCCAGATTATATTGGGATTTCTTCTTAACAGAGAAATGTGCAGGCAGTAGACCCCAGATATGACATGCACCTATTTGGAAATTTGAATGACATCTTCAAGTCCTCCCCCACTTTTGAGAGCTCAGTCCTCATGAATTAGTAAGTAAGTAGGCATAGCCAAGCTGACGACAAGCTCTGCGTTTAATCTAAACCATCTTCATTCGCTGGGGCACTTAATTTGGTATTTTTTATCTTTCTATTTCTACTTCATTTTCCTGGGGAATCGAAAAACTGACAAGACATTTCACTGAAATATTCAGTAGAGGGAGAACTCAACTGACATGGCTCTAAGATGTAGCATGCGGATCACGTGTGTCTTCATTGGTGGAATGAGCTCGCTTGATGTAACTTGGTCTTGGTTCGTGGCTTGGCGTCTTTTTGTGAGGGATATTAAAGCTGTCCTGTTTCTCATTTTCCAAGATCAGCCATGTGGCCGGTTTAAAATGCCCCGCTAACTGATGGGTTTGTACTCATGGTATCTCTCCTGGCCTAGTAGTAAAGAGCCGGCCCCAAAATAGTCTTAGCTTAACTCTCCAAGGTGCCGTTGACCTTAATTTGAAATACCACAATCCCTGTGTGTCAGGCAGCGGCAAACGTACGCTAAACCCTGACAACCACCTACAGGTTATGTGGAGACCGGTTACTCCAACGCGTACGAGTGGAGGCTTTGGGCCAACACAATCAAAACGCGACGGACGGTGGAGGCGAAGACTAAATGAGACAAATGTCAGTGTCAAGACAATGGTTCTGTGTCTGAGGTGCCAAGGGACCACAACGGAGACACACACACACAGGGGCCAGACGGGCCAAAGTAGCCTGTAGCTAGTCAGGGAGAGACCCCTCGTCCATCTCTCATGCGTTTCTCCCACTCCCTCTCTCCATCTCTACCTCCCTCTCCACCCTCTCTCCCTTCGTCTCATCTTCTCATCCATCCATCACCCATGGGGGGGGGGGGGGGGGTTGTGGGATTGTGGGTAGTCGTTGGACCGAAATGATTTCTCTCAATAGCGGCCTTTCATACTTGTTGTCACCAGCCAACAGCGCCCATGGGAACAGGGGTGTGTGCAGTGAACCCCCACGCCCCTTCACACCCCCCACCCACCCCTGTCTGTTAGCTCCCACCCTCATTCCTGGTCTAACTCTTGGTAATGTCTGCAGGGTTAGCTTCTTGCCGCATGTTTACTTGTAAGCCTGTTAGCTGATTCAGTATATTTGGGTTTATATGAGATCATGGCCAATTTATCCCTGTGCATTTTTCATTTGGATTTCAATTTTCAATGTTAAAACAAGGAGGATCACAAACAGAAACACTCTTTGTGATATTAAAACACATCTACTGCAGTGCTGTGTTTTACTAGAATAGATTTTAAAAAGACCCTGACACACACACAAACACATACACACATACAATGTATACATTAATCTCCTTCCTCATTCCTGTCTATCACTTGCTATCTCTCAACCATTTTTTCTCTTAAACTCATATTCTCTCTCTCTTCCTTTCTGTCTTTGTTTCTGAATACATCTATCTCTCCTTCAATCTCTTTGTCTCTCTGTCTCAGAATATATCTATATCTCCTTCAATATCTCTGTCTCTCCCTCTGAATACATCTATCTCTCCTTTAATATCTCTGTCTTTCTCTCTCTGAATATGTCTGTCTTTCCTTCAATATCTCTGTCTCTCTCCTTCCCTCTGCAGGTCAGGACCGCAGTGAGGCGGGGCTGATTAAGCGTTTCCGTGGTGATGGCGTGCGCTACAAGGCCAAGCTGATCGGGATTGATGAGGTGACAGCGGCACGCGGGGACAAGCTGTGCCAGGACTCCATGATGAAGCTCAAGGTGTGTGTGTGGGTGTGTGTGTGGGTGTGTGGGTGTGGCTGAGTGTGTGTATTGGTAAGGTTAATGGTATTCAGCAGATGCTTTTGAAAAAGGGTGCGTTTTGAAACAATAGTATGAAATAGCCCTTTGGTGTTATTCTACTTTCCTGATATTTGTGGTCTTTATCTTTCTTGGGGCATAGATTGAACCCAATCTGGTATATGGACAGGGTATCTCACACTTTGATGGAGTACAGTGTTGCAAGCGTCCTTGCAGGATTAGATGTAGTTACCGATTCATCTTCAAAAGAATGGTTTTGTTCTGTCTCTCCTGGGCGTCTTAATCCATGCTTCTGGAGACAGTAGCATCACTCTACAGCCATCTGTCCCAGATCATCTCATACCCGTGTCCTGCAGAGCGACTTGCTCCACTTGTCCAATAACAAAACAAGCTGGGGTTTTCTAGATCCACGCTGTGACATTTCAACAGTGACCTGCTTATGACTCTCAAATCCAGCAGTCACCGCTAGTTACAGTCAATGCTCTCCCGTCCATACGGGCATGCTGTTATCTGGACAGGCAGGAGAGGGGGTGGAAGGCTGCAATACAGGAGGGGATGGGGTCTCTATCGAGCTGCCTGTCTAAGCTTCAGGACTTAATCCACCGAATGGAGAAGCCGATTGTCGATTGACAACAGCCATAGAGTTCCCTGGTCCATTCAGCAGGCCACATTGTTTCCTCCCACTCAAGAGAATGAAGGGAAGGATGGATGGAGAGAGGGAGAGAGGGAGGTTTCTGTGTGTCTGTATTAATGGTTGAGGCTCACAACTTGTGCTGAGGTTGAAAATAAGGGATATAGTGTAGTGTTAGTATACAGGGTTGCTGGCTCAACCGCTGCATGACGTGACTGGGGTTCCAGGTTGCCAGGCATGTTCTGCCTTCACGATGAGGTTCTCACACCGCTTCCTCGTGTGAAAGATGTGTCGGAGGAGTATTAATGAAGGAGGGTCACACCTCTATGTGAGCCTGAGGAATATCCAGGATGTTCATTGTTTTGGTAAGGGGAAAAATTAGCTGACGTCCATGGGAAGATGCACATCAAAGGCTCCTCTGTTGTTCAGTCAGCAAGAGTTGACGGAAGCGCCCCAGCGACGTGAGGGCAAGTCTGCAGTCGGCCGGCACATTACATCCAGTCAGCCAAACCCAAAGCCGCTACATTGTAGTTTAGCGGCGTGTGGCAAAGGTGCAGACAGCAGCAGCCTACTTTAAAAAATCAGCTTGTCAACAACTCAACAATAAAAGGAAACCAGTGAAGCGTTGAGGTAATGAAGGTTTCAAAAAGAGCAACATGAAAGAACATTCTGTCCTGTTGCACCTTATGTAACAGATGCCACCCCCCACCCCTACCTCCTGTCCTTCTCCTCCGGTCTTACCTGAGTTGGGGGTGGGTGGTGCGATGCTGTCTTCACGCTGACTCTATTTTCCTTCAACTCCCTGTCTCTCCCTATCCCACAGGGAATGGCTTCATCAGCGCGCTCCAAAGGAGAACACAAGCAGAGAGTCTTCCTCACCATCTCCTTTGGAGGGATCAAGATTTACGACGAGAAATCAGGGGTGAGTGAGTGATGAGGCCCCAGGACGCAGCTGCGCAGCGAGGCCTGCCCCACGGCGGAGCTGCAGAGCCGTATCGGCCCCAGCTGTTGTGAAGCTTATAGGACATCCAGAGGGCAGAGGCTCGAACAAGTTCAATTACAGTCATGTAGAAGAAGGGGGATACCCTGTGTGTCTACCTGCCTAGGGTGCAGTTCACATGCCAAGGAATGAAACAAAGGAGTCCTAGCTATGGATAGGCACAGGATGTGCATTATGCTAAAAGTTCCGCTAAACCTCCCAATTGGTTAGGTAGAAATGGTGCAATATTGCTTCCCCCTGTGAAATCCTTCAATGTCTTCTCTTGTGTAGATATACAATATATTGACAAATGTATTGGGACACCTACCCATTACACCTACAGGAGCTTGTATGATATCCCATTATAAATCCATTGTCACGTCCTGGCTGGGGGCTCCTGGCCAACTCTTGTGCCGTGTAGAGGTGCCTTCAGGGCTCCCCAATCAGAGACCGCTGTTGTCAGTTGTCTCTGATTGGGGAGCCTACTTAAGCTTAGTCCTTGTCCACACTCTGTGTGGTTTATTGTTTGTGCGATGCCTCAGTTTGCGGCCGCTGTCACGTTTGTTTGTTTTCTAGTTTTACTGTGGATACGCTACATGTTCTTTAAGTAAGTTTATTCAGTGTGTTTTATGTTTAATTATGTTTTTTGCTGTTAGTTTACAGCCCCTTTATTTCCTGTGTACAGTTCGTGTTTGTTTTGTTTTTCTTTCAAATAAATTTACAGTTTCACCCAAAAATGTATGCGTTTGGTTCCAACCTGCACTGCGGCCGTGACATCCATGGGCATTAATATCAAGGTGGGCTCCCGTTTGCAGAAATAACAGCTTCCACTTTTCTGGGAAGTGTCTGTTTTTTTGCCAATTCTTCCAAAAGAGCATTTGTCAGGCCAGACACTGATGTTGGACGAGAGGGCCTGGTTCATCCCAAAGTTGTTTGAAAGGGTTCAGATAGGGTTGAGATCAAGGCTTTGTGCAGCTCAGTCAAGTTAAGCATTTATTTTCATTTATCTTCAGTGGAACTAAGGGGCCTAGGCCCACCCCAGAAAAACAATCCCATATTATCCCTCCTCCACCAAACTTTACAGTTGGTGCCATGCAGTCAGGAAAGCTTGCATACAGCTGCGCGACCATGGAAACCCATGTCATCAAGCTCCCTGCGCACAGTTTTAGTGCTGATGTTTATGCCAGAGGAAGTTTGGAACACTGCAGTTTGTAGTCAGCAGAGCATTGGAGACTTTTATGCAATATACACCTCTGAAATCAATGACACTTCTGAAATCAACCTATACACCTCTGAAATCAATGATTTAGAGGTGAGGCCCAATACTTTGGTCCATATAGGGTAGCAGTTAGTGTCTGGGATGAAGGGTGTAATGAGACTCTCCCCCTCTTCCCTCCATCCTCATTGGGTCTAATCAGACTTTTCCCCCTCCATCCTCATAAGGTGTATTGAGACTCTCCCACCTTTTCCCTCCCACCTTATAGGGTGTATTGAGACTCTTCCCCCTCCTCCCTCCCTCATACGGTGTTATAAAATTCTCCCCAATCTCCCCCATCCATACTTTTGTCCATATAGGGTAGCAGTTAGTGTCTGGGATGAAAGGTGTATTGAGACTCTCCCACCTCCTCCCTCCCACCTCATAGGGTGTAATTAGACCCCCCCCCCCCTCCACCTTCCCACCTCGTAGGGTGTTAGAAGATTCTCTCCCATCCTCCCCTTAGGGCCCAGAGACCTGCTGTTCCACTGTGGGATGATAGAGGGGTTCCTCTCGCCCCCCCCAACCTTCACCCTGAGGCTCTATGCTCATCAACGTTGCCCGCTTGGTTAATTAGCCCTGAGTTCCACCGCTAATCATCGTCAAAGCTAACTGCTAGCCTAATTGGCCCATTGCTCCACCTCAATTGTCATTAAATGAATAAAATGTGAATTAATTGAGTATTACTATAGTGTTACTTTATGGACCTGCCCTGCAAGGCTCGTCAGCGTTTGATATTTGATTGCTTACATTCATATTTTGGGTGGATAGTGGCGCCTCATGTCATTTGCATCAAGCCTGTCATTTATCACCCCCGGCTAAATGATCCCCTCATATTTACTGTGTGTTTGTGTGTAAGCTCTACACTTTAACACTCAGCACCATTTGCAGCTTCTGTAATTTTGTTTGACAATCATCACCCCCCTAATGCTCTTTTTATGTTATAAAAGGATTACCACAACAGCACTTTATTTCCCAACAATCATTATGGTAAAATATGTGGCTTTTCATCAGGACGCAGCGTTGCAGAACATTCAGATCAAAATGTGTAATGCAGAAATGACAATTTCTTGTCAACTAGACTTTAGAATTGTGTCAGTTTTAGTATTTTACTTTTGTCTTTTGTCTGCCTCCTGGATAAGCACTATAGTTCATTTTAGTAGTCATCCACGTTGAACAAAGCTTATGAATGCTATTAATGGCACGCCTGGTAAGTGTAGATGGGTGACAGCAGCAGCAAGTGTGTGTGTTAGTTGTACTTTTGACCGGGGTGTTCAGGGCTGCCCTGTAGGACATCATGCTCTGTTGACGATGCATGTTTTACAAAATCGCACAACAACAACAACAACAATCCCCCTAGGTTAAAGAATCTTCAAGATCAGTGAAAGTGGGTTGTGTGTGCAGCGGCTGCTCAACAGATGAATACACACCAAGCACAATTAATTTGTCTAGCTGCATGAAGAATCTGCCTGTGTGAGAAAGACCCTAAACCTAACCCTAAAGCAGACTTCTAACCCTACATGAATCCCTAACCCCAATAGTGACCCTTAACCTCTTAACCCTCATGAACACGTGTGAACGGTCCCCACAAGTGTTTAATATGCTTAAGGGATTTGTTGGTCCTTGTAAGTATAGTGAAATGAGCAGACACACACATACAGGCTCTGATTTGATGTTATTCATGCTGCAAATCGTCTGCATCTCCTGGTCCACTGAGACATGTGAGAGCTGGAAGAAAGATGAGGAGAGAAAGGGAAGAATAAAGTGGCAGTTTTTCTTGTCAGGAGTATTCCCGAGCAACAGTCAGACAAAGAGTGGAATAACTGATTTTCCATCTTTGCTCTTTCCATGTCGTGGTGAATCTGGAGCACCATATTGGCAGAATTAGTGAGCAGTTGTACTTACTGTGAACTCCTTTTGAAACAAAACATTCAAGGATTCATGAAACTCATTAGAGCTAGAAGTTCTACTAGTCAAGTCAAGTCCCGGATCAAACTAAACCTGTATCACAAAGCCCTCTCCATTTTGTATTTATTATATCCTACTCCTGACATGTCACTCCTTTCTCCTCTTTCTTCCCTCTAAAACCTAAATCAGGCTTCTAACAAAACCAACTTGCTCAGTTCCTCAACTTCCAGAAAAGCATTGGTGATCAAATACCCTGAAACTTCAGGACAATGATATTGTGGTAACAAAAAACCTATTCAAATAATAAAACAAGCTGCTTTCTTTAAACGTCTTATATATTAAAATAATCATATTAAATTCCCCCAAATTGTAGTTAAATGAGAACATTTGGCAACTGCATAAATGGTGGAGGCATTGGAGGGAAGGAATGATTGAGCTTTAGCCTTATGTCTACTACATCACTTCCAGCCTCTGACTATAATGTCCTTTCCTCCTTTGCGTGTTCAGGTTCCACTGCTAATGTCCTTTTATCACTGCGTGTTCAGGTTCTGCTGCATCATCACTCGGTGCACGAGATCTCCTACATCGCCAAGGATACCCGGGACCACCGGGCCTTTGGCTACGTCTGTGGAAAGGAAGGACACCACAGGTTTGTGGCCATCAAGTCAGGCCAGTCGGTGAGTACAATACCTTCCTTGTAGAAACTCACCTCCGCTCTCAGGGATGAGGTGTTGTAGTACCAGTCACAGATACAATCAAGCCAAATTTGCTATACATTACAAAGGTGTGAACTGTGTGTGTTTTTTCTCTGTCTAAGTGTGTGTGAACATTGTGTGTTTGTTCTCTGTCTAAGTGTGTGTGAACAGTGTGTGTTTGTTGTCTGTATACGTTTGTGTGAACAGTGTGTGTAGGTTGTCTGTCTATGTTTGTGCAAACAGTGTGTGTATGTTGTCTGTCTAAGTTTGTGTGAACAGTGTGTGTATGTTGTCTGTCTACGATCGTGTAAACAGTGTGTGTATGTGGTCTGTCTACAATTGTGTGAACAGTGTGTGTATGTTGTCTGTCTACGTTTGTGTGAACAGTGTGTGTATGTGGTCTGTCTACGTTTGTGTGAACAGTGTGTATGTTGTCTCTCTACGTTTGTGTGAACAGTGTGTGTATGTTGTCTGTCTGCGTTTGTGTAAACAGTGTGTATGTGGTCTGTCTACAATTGTGTGAACAGTGTGTATGTTGTCTGTCTACGTTTGTGTGAAAAGTGTATGTATGTTGTCTGTCTATGTGTGTGTGAACAGTGTGTGTATTTTGTCTGTCTACGTTTGTGTGAACAGTGTGTGTATGTGGTTTGTCTATGTTTGTGTGAACAGTGTGTATGTTGTCTCTCTACGTTTGTGTGAACAGTGTGTGTATGTTGTCTGTCTACGTTTGTGTGAACATAGTGTGTATGTTGTCTATCTACGATTGTGTGAACATTGTGTATGTGGTCTGTCTGCGTTCATGTGAACAGTGTGTGTATGTGGTCTACATTTGTGTGAACAGTGTGTGCTCCTATTTCTCCCCTCCCTTCTTGGCAGGCGGAGCCACTGATTATTGACCTGCGTGACCTCTTCACACTCATCTATGACATCAAGCAGCGCGAAGAGATAGAAAAGAAGGCCCAGAAGGACAAGCAGTGTGAGCAGGCCGTCTACCAGGTAAACTACAGACATACCACACCAGAAATGTTCACATGGTGGCCATTCCAAACCATTCTGAACCATTCTAAACCATTCTGAACCATTCTAAACCATTCTGAACCATTCTTAACCATTCTTAGCATTCTTAACCATACGAACCATACGAAACCATACCGAACCTTACGAAACCATACTGAACCATTCGGAACCATGCTCAACCATGCTCAACCATGCTCAACCATACTGAACCAATCTGAACCATTCTGAACCATTCTGAACCATAATGAACCATAATGAACCATACTGAACCATACCGAACCATTCAGAACCATGCTGAACCCTTCTCAACCATACTCAACCATATTGAACCATTCTGAATTGTACTGAACCATAAGAAACCCTTCTAAACAATTCTGAACCATGCTTAACCTGCCCATCAGTATATTTAGATATAGAGGATGGAGATGATGCTGGTCGATGTGTTTCCATGTAAAGGTAAAGGTTCGGTCAAAGTTGCTGGTACTCTTCTCTCTGATCTGTTGGACGGGCATTTGAATTCCATTGATTTTCATTGCTGATATTTGTACTTTTAAATAACAAAAACTGTTGCATTACGTAGTAATGATGGTTTCTTATGCCTTCAAAAGTGATGTTACATCCACACATTGCTTTGAAACAACTCTAGCCAACAAACAACACCAACTTTCTCTGAGTTTGCTTGTGGCTGAAACTATCTCACTGAGGAAAACACCCAACCGAGTGATACAGCGCTTCCTGTCTAACTACATGGAGCTCATGAGTCTGGCCAATGGCTTACTGTCCATACCTCTTCTTCTTGCTTTGTGAACCATTGCTCCCCTTAACTTTCCCACAGACTATTCTGGAGGACGAGGTGGACGATCCCGTTTACCAGGTACGTCGGCACGCAGCTCGCGCACACACGGCCAATCAGAACTAGGCATGGACCCCATGTGACATCACCGCTCTACTTTCTACTGACGACAGTGTTTTCATGTGATTCATTCTGTGAAACAAGGACCTGTTAATCCTCAATGGAAATTTCTATCGCAGATCTGCTTGAGTTAATGATCCATGTATTCAAACCATCTCAGTAATACACAGTAGACCACCAATCATACTGGACGATTCAGTTCCACCATTTGACTCTCCCATTGCCAGTGCAGTGTCCTTTCTTTTCTTTGTATATATCTTTTCAGTTGATCTGTGTACATGTTCTGATGTCCTTCTAAAGACTACCTGACCCTGATTGATTGTTCACCCCTCTTGCCCCACCTGCTTTTGGCTGAAACCCAATACTCTGTTGCTCACACTGAACACAGACAACACTAACCCTTACATTGAACACAGACAACACTAACCCCTACACTAAACACAGACAACACTAACCCTTACACTGAACACAGACAACACTAACCCTTATACTAAACACAGACAACACTAACCCTTACACTTAACACAGACAACACTAACCCTTATACTAAACACAGACAACACTAACCCTTACACTTAACACAGACAACACTAACCCTTATACTAAACACAGACAACACTAACCCAAACACTGAACAAAGACAACACTAACCCTAACACTGAACAAAGACAACACTAACCCTAACACTAAACACAGGCAACACTAACCCTTAATCTGAATGGGTATGTTTAGTGGTTGAGTCCTTCAAAACATAGATTTTTTCCCCCAAATGCAGTCCCAATAACTAGGGACAGAATCCAGACATGAGGTTCATGCCTGTACAGAAACTGGTGCATAAATCATCTGAGACACAAGCATGGATCTCAAGTTAGGATTGTCCCCCCTTTGTTTAGGTGGTAGTGGAAAGGTGAAGCAGTGTTCTGCTGTAGTGGGGGAAAGGAGGGCAGAACTCTAGACCTCTAGAGTACCTGGAACTACTGCTGACAAATACTGTGCTCTCTCTTTTCCCTTCTCCACTCTCTATCTTTCTCTCTTTCCCCGCCTCCCCAACACTCTTACTCTAACTCTTTCTCTCTCTCCATCTCACCATCCTCCGTGCCTCTTGGCCTGCCCAACACCTCTGTTGTAGTACATTGTGTTTGAGGCTGGACATGAGCCCCTCCGTGGCCACCAATCAGAGGAGAGCGTTTACCAGGTACAATACTAAGCCCCGCCCCTTCCTTTTCCTTTTTTTTAAGAGTAGTCGACCAAGAATTGTGTTCTATACTATGATCATTCTGTTTGGTGGAGAGCAGAGCGGTAGACTCTAGATGACATGCAGTAATCCTAATTGTAAAATATGAATAACATTCATCACGTGTACAGTGCAGTGAGGTGCAGTCGAGGCCAGTTGTTTTGGCAGACCAATTTATCCAGGATTCTCTAGAGTTGATGTAGGGCCCCTGCAGACATCCAGCGGTTTGACCTTCCACTTTAGTTCAAGGGACCAACACCAGCCTCCAGGGACATATAGTGTGATTTAATTTGGCCCTGTTCTCCTCCCTCCTTCAATTCCCTCTTATCCCTCCTCCGTGCTCTCCTCCTCCTCCCCTCCTACACCCTCCCTCCCCTCCCTCCTCCTCCCCCACGCCTCAGTGAAGATGAAAGATGCAAAGAGATTAATCACTTGCCATGCCATTTGATCTACGAATGAAACGAGATCAATAGGCAAGCAGAAAATGTAGCCCAAAACGCCATGTCAGACAGCCGCATAGAGATAGTCCCTTTGTTGACTATGGTTAATAGATTCATGTGAGGACAATACAAAACAAAGAGGGCAAGCGTTCCAGCATTGTCTGTTTCCACAGATTTGAACATCTAATTAAGCATTGTAGAAACAGAGATAAGCTATCCTGCAATCTTTATAGACCAACTACAAAGCAGAATACACAATCTCACTGAATTTCTTACAATCAATATTGATTTAAGTAGAATTGATTATAAAGCTGTACCCCTGTACATCTGAATGACATTGCTTTTAACCAGTCATGTGTAAGCCAGAGCCCGTTGTGTCCGGTAGCGGTGCAGGGGAATGGGTTAAGTAATAAAGCAGTCTTTCTTCATGCTCACGATTGGTGAAATGGTGTTGCTCCTGCTTACGTTACTCTTTTATTTTAACTGGACCTCAGGTTCCTACCGCTACCAGTCAGCAGAAGGGAGAAGGGATCTATGACGTTCCAAAACGCCATTTCATGACTGTAGGTGTTTTTGTTTTGTTTTTTTGTTTTGTTCACCCCCCCCCCCCCCCCCCCCCCCCCCCCCCCC
>JACXGK010003206.1:9993-22794 GCA_016801125.1 Novumbra hubbsi | reverse complement strand
TCCTATTAAGTGTCAGGTGTAAGTTTACACTTATACACAGAATCTAAGGTAATGAAGATGCAATGATCTATTGGTCACCATAATAAATGTTCATAGATAGCCTGGTCTACCAGATACGTGGTTGTTCCATCTAGCTCTGATGTTCCATCATTGGATAAGATAAATGCAGTAGAGATGGACTCTGTGCTTCAAATCCTTCTCACAATTAAAGATGTGAGTAGCAGGACTTAAACATCAGAGGTTTGATAAATGAAGACAAACTGGCTGGGTTGTTGGTGAAAATGAGAGGTTTGCTGGTGGAGTTGGTATTTGTTTCGTGGAACTGCATGCAGTCAGACACGGTGTCTCCATGTGGGTTACCACCCCAGATTCATGAACACTGGAAAGACAATATTTTTTCTACAGCAGATGTGGTTTTTTTTTGTTTAGCGAATGAAAATATATTTCTTTCCATTGTGGTATTTAGATGTGATAGTTAGTCTTTCTTCGAACCTTCATTCAAAAAGGTATTAAGCTTATTTGTCGAAACATTTACATGAAGAAAGAAGAACACAACTTCTGAAACAAACCCTTTCTCTCCTAGTTCTCTCGTCTTGCTGATGGTTCAGCGGCCTATACAAACATACAAACTAGATTTGGCGGCTATTTAGTCTCCAAGCTTTTTCTCCCCAACACACATCATGCTAGTTAGTGTTGTATGAATAGTGGCCCATGCTGCTTTCATATCTCTAAGAGTTACTGCTTGTCTGTGCATTCAGTTGGAGCCTCTTTGAGAGCCTAGAACCCCCCTAGTCTGATTTGTCTGTCACTCTGTCTGCCTGCCTGTCTGTTTTTCTGACCCAATGTGACTAGAACCTTCCTGTCTGAGTAGAAATCCTAATGTAATTGGAACCTTCATGTCTGAGAGGAAGACCCAATGCAACTATAACCTTCCTGTCTGAGAGGAAGTCCTAGTGAAATTAGAACTTTCCTATCTTAGAGGAAGTCCCAAAGTAACTACAAATGTCCTGTCTGAGAGGAAGACTCAATGTAAATAGAACCTTCCTTTCTGAGAGGAAGTCCTAATGTAATTAGAACCTTCCGGTCTGAGAGGAAAAACCTACGTAACTAGAACGTTCCTGTCTGAGAGGAAGACCCAAAGTAACTTGAACCTCTTCCAACTGGCGTACCTTCCTCCGACTCCTTATGTATCACCGAGAGTGTAAGAATCCATAGAACACGTAACAACGATGTCTGTCCTTATCCCCAAACACTCAAACAAGATAGAGACAATGTTATGTTACACCCACGCCCCCTTTCAGCAACACTGACTGCCGGTTTTCCCCTCATTTTCTGCTATTCTTTCACAGTGTTTATTCACATACGCGCGTGTACGAGAACTTGTACACCCTTATTCATAGCATGAAATTCCTGTGTGTGTTTCCGTGGTGATTCATCATCTGCTTGTGCATGGCCCCTGCAGTCCATGACTTCCATTTCACGCGACTTACTCATTTCATAATCTAGTTGTAGACCTACATGTCCTTCTGTCCTCCCTCCTCCATATTGGAATTGTACTGTTAAAGCACTGCACTGATTTATGGCCGGGGGGGGGGCTGGGGGGGGTAAGGAACGATCAGGTGTACAATGTGGGTCAGGTGCTCATACTGTCTCAGTGTGGTAGAATATAGCAGGGTGAATTCAGCCGGTGCAGAAAACACAGGCGGGTTCATTTACGTATGGTAGAAGTTGTTTTCAATGATGTGTCACGGTAAGAACTTTCTGTAAGTCTCCGGGCTTCACTAAAACCATTGACAACGGCACACTCCTGTTGAACAACATATTCAGTGCATTAGTACTACACATTATGTATTATTCCATGCGATACATTGATCTCTCTCATAAGCATATATACAAATTGTATAATTGAATATATGCAGTGCACTTTATCTGATCTTTAAGGGTCATCTCATCATCTTAAATCAACTGTATTACACACTCAAACAACGTCAGCAAGGAAAATTGATAATTGGCTAGCTTTTGCTAAAGGCAAGCTTTGTTTACGATTGCTTCATGCAAACTCCATAAGAACCCAACGTAAGTGTTTTTGAATAATTAATAATGACTCGGCTGTAATGTCAGCTGTTTGGATGTCAAATGGCAGCAGATGGGTCTCTATGAAATCACTGTAGATCTGGCAACACCTAGAGGCTGATAGTATAACATGGAAACGGTTTTAATAGGTATGGAATAATCCGTTGATCAATGATATTAGTGAAGCTGAGAGCTATTTTGCATTATGTTCTGAACCTTATTGGGATGTTTTATTGAAAACAAGATATACCTCCTCAGTCCTACCTAATCAAGTAATATCATCTTGTGTTAAGAGGCATCGCGATGGTAGTGGATTTGTGGGACACCATGGGCTGATTTGATTGGCAGAGATGGACATCAGAATGTCTCATCAGTGTTCATTTGATTGTACTGAATGGCCCTTTTACCGAGCCAATTATAGAACACCACAAGAGATAAGTTTTAGATCCATTTTCTGATAAAGAAATGAGAAAAGGAGATAGTGGTTTCTAGACATCTTCAGTACAATTCTCTTTATGGGTAGAAGCCAATTCTCCCCCACCCTCCCATCTCACACACACACACACACACACATTCACACACAGCCTGTTAGATGAATGAAATGTGGTATGACACAGCTTTGTTTGTTTTAAAATGTCCCCTTTCTCTGGATCTCTGTCCCTTTGCCCCTCTGCAGAACATCAACCACTTTGATCTTTTTGGAGACATGTCCACCCCACCCTCGGTGAGTGTCTGCCCTTCACTCCAATCTGGTCAGACCTTTTAACGCTGTCTGCAATGGCGCTGCCGAATTATTATACATCCAACGCCGAATTGTAACGCATCATTTGACGTTGGGCATATTTGATTAACATAGGAACTTACGGTCAAGACAGTTGTTTAAAAGACAGACGGCGGGGACATTTGGTATTCTGATTTCTGTGTGAATAGAGACATAACCGTGTTGTACACCGAAGGTTGGTTCCACTTCCAGAAGTGATCACATTGAGCCCCGTTAAGACATGTGACGGCTGTGTCCCTCCCACCTCCAGATGCCCCCGTCCCCGGCCAACACGTTGGACCCCAGCAGGTGTAACCGCCAGCCCCCCCCAGAGATGTTCACAGGCCCCTTTAGTCCCACCTCTGTCCCCTCAGGGTACATGACCATGGGGCCAGTCCAGGCAGCCCAGTGGGCCCAGCAGGGAGCCTTCGCTGGCCAAGCCCAGACCCTGGCTTTCGGGGTGCAGGGGCCCCTCCAGGTGACCCAGGTCCTCCCAGGGGGCCAGCCTGTCATATGGAGCCAGGCCAACATCTTCCCTGCCACCCAGCAGCAATGGGCTGCCATGGCTGCCTACATGCCAGCCCAGACTGTGGGTGTGGCGGGCCACCACCTCCCCATGATGGTGCCCATCACCACCGTCTGCCCCGGGCCCCAGGGGCCCCCATGCGACCTCTCCTCCACCCCCTCCTCAGCCATCACCAGCCCCCAGCATCAGGCCATGGACCCCATCCTGCTCCAGCAGCTCCAGCAGCAGCACGGCCTCTGTGGGGACTCTGAGGCAGGCGTCGTGGCGGGCAGCAGGTGTGGCACTCCTGGGCCAAGGAGCCCCACCTCAGTGGGTCCTGGTGCTGTGGGCAGGTGCGAGACGCCCGTCGGCCTGGTCATGATGGCGAGGTGTGAGGCTCCCGGCCCAGGTCCGGTGCCCCCTGACTCCCTGGTCTGTGCCCGGCTGGGCCCAGGTTCTCCGCTGGCCGTGACGACGCCTTCGGCCGTGAACCAGGAAGAGGAAGGCAGCTGTAGTGACCTCGACCTTTCCCGGATGACCTTGAGTCCCGGCACGTCCACATCGCCCTCCACTGACTCAGGTGAACTCTTCCCGTAGCCGGTCTCTCCTTCAATCACACTAGATAATTACCAGTATAGAACAAATAAGCTACCCAACCCTTAACTGAACTCCAACTCTCCCCGTCTGAATAATGTCCTTAACCATCTGTCTCTGCAGCGTGCACCCCAGCCCCCCAGCCCAGCTCCTCCTCAGACTCCACCCCGTCCCAGACCAATGACTCCGCCGCAGACCACTCCCCCTTGGAAACAGAGGCCACACCCTCTAGCTGCAAAGACGATGACTCTGTGAGTGTCAGCTAATGTGTTTGAGAAGACATCGCAAGCTGTAGCCAATGGGTGTTTTTGTTCATGGCTGCATCTTGTATCCATGTATTGTAACTGTCTTTATGTCCGTGTAGGGTTCATGCACTCCGCCCAGCCGTGCTCCAGCTGACCCTCCACAGACCCACACCTGTCCACAGGAAGACAGCTAGAGAGCACTGGGCTCTGAGTGGGTCTCCTCTGGTTTTGTTTAAGTTTTTGTTACTATGGCTATTTGGTACATTGCAAAATGGAAAATTGCTGCATTGATTCAGGAAGAGAAAAGTATGGATCTATACTGCCACCTGCTGTCCATTGGCTTACATTTGCAACGGAGAGAGTTTGCTAGCTTCAGAATAAATATAAAAACACATATATTTAGGCAAAGGCCCCCTTAGCCTTTGTAAGACCTTGCCCTGTTTTAGCCCTTCTGTAATCAAATCAGAGATACATTTTAGAGTCAAAGTAAAATGTGTGTATGTTTTTATGTGTGTACATGTGTGTGTGTCCGTGTGTCTGTGTGTGCGTGTACGTGTGTCCGTGTGTGCGTGTTTGTGTGTGTTTGTGTGCATGCGTCAGGTTTCACTATGCTTGTGGACACAAGGGAGGTAAAACCGAGAGCATTTGATTTCTCTGGGACATTTTGCCCGTCGCCCGAAAGGAAAAAGCTATTTTTGGGTTTGGCACATAATAGGATTTGATACGGGAAAACGTTTTGCGTCCCCATAAGGAGAGGCCTACAATATACGTCTCTGTGTGTGTGCCTTTCTTCAACGTGTTTTAAGACTGCTGTCTCCCCATCCAGGAGAAGATCCCTCTCTGAGGCCAGATATAAGATGAGGACTACGAAGGGCAGAGACGAAATGAGAAGAGAAGAGGCAGCGAGAATCTGAGTCCCTCTTCATAGCTGGACTACTCTTATCACTGTTCTATTCCAGAGACTATTAATATTGGCATCCTAAAGCAGTTGTACCATAGGATTGACCTGAACACAACGCCAACACCCCTCACATTGAAAATCCTGACTAGCCAAGTTGTCTTTTTTCCAGCCAATCGAAAGGTCTTTCTTCCAGGAAGTGACCATTGACATTTGACAAACTTTAGCAGCAGGTAGTTGTCGTGACAACATCCCGCCACAGACTAGTGGGCAAAAATGCCTAATCTATCACGGGACCTGAAAACGCCAGTCAAACTGCAATGTTACAAAGAGAATTATAATTTCTTCTAAGGATTCCGATCTTTTTGTCTGGGTGAGGTTTGGAGGAGTCCTCTGGGGTTTTCCAGCTCATTCAGAGAATTGCCACACATCAGCCTGCAAGGACCTTCTGTGTTGAACGGATGATTTGCCAAATGCTTTCAAAGAACTTGCATGAAAAGACTTTGTATTGTGGATCCAGCTAACTGCAACAGTGACTGCCACACTCTCCTCCATAGCACAGTAGCATCCTTTTCAACGCTAAAAATAAAATTTTTATTTTGTAAGCTGCAACCTTTGGGTTCATGCTTATTAGCATTTTTAGGATAGGGCGTTGAGGCATTGGCCGAAAAAATATCCTGTTTGCCAAACTTCTATTTTGTAAATAAGATGTCCTCAGTCAAGGCCCATGCACCTGAACCTCTGTGCCATAAGATCTGCCTCTCGAGCCCTGTTTATAGCTGGTTCTAAAGCGTCCTTATCCCTGATCTTGTCTACATTCTGAGTGCTCGATTTTGTTGCTGTAGACAAAAAAAGGATGCGTGGTGATTAGATTTTTGGTCAGGACAGTGTAAACTGAGATCAGGTCAAGCCCAGGACAGGATCAGGACAAATGACTCATGCTAATTGCAAGTATGAAAAGGGCTTGTGACACAGTCTACCTGTGGCTGTTCATTTTCAAGCAAAGCCCTACCAGCACCTCTGTCTGTATCGTCTGGATGTCTTGCTTTGCTTTTGTTGCCATTTTATTTCCCATGTTTTTGTTTGTCTGTTAGGTTCAATCTGTGATGTCTGAACTGTAAATCAGTGAGCCACTAAATCTATGTGTTGATGATGCCTGCTACGTACTTATGATGAACACACTCGTTTAAAAATGAAGCGGTAATCCTCACACACAAAACAAAAGATCCACAGGCCAGTTTCTAAATAAAGTCCCTGTGGGAGGTGAGGGACCAGGACAATATGGTTCATAACCTTGTTTTAGCTGTTTTAGACTCCAAACAGGTGTAGTACCATCCTTCAATGTGGGCTTTCAATCTCTATGTTGACCCTTACTTTTCAGTTACCAGACCCTTACTCTTCTGCAACCAGACCATTACTCATCTGCTACTAGATCCTTACTCTTCGACTTCCAGACTCTTACTCTTCTGCTAACAGTCCTTTACTCTTCTGCTAACAGTCCCTTACGTTTCTGCTACCAGACCCTTACTCTTCTGATACCAGACCCTTACTCTTCGGCTACCAGACCCTTGCTCTTCTGCTACCAGATCCTTACTCTTCTGCTAACAGACCATTACTCTTCTGCTACCAGACCCTTACTCCTCTGCTACCAGACCCTTACTCCTCTGCTACCAGACCCTTACTCCTCTGCTACCAGTTCCTTACTCTTCTCCTACCAGACCCTTACTCTTCTGTTACCAGTCCCTTACTCTTTGGCTACCAGACCCTTACTCTTCTGCTACCAGACCCTTACTCTTCTGCTACCAGTCCCTTACTTTTCTGCTACCAGACCCTTACTATTCTGTTACCAGTCCCTTACTCTTTGGCTACCAGACCCTTACTCCTCTGCTACCAGACCCTTACACTTCTGCTACCAGACCCTTACACCTCTACTACCAGACCCGGGTTCCGAGTTGCTCTGTAAATCTCATCATTTGCATCCTGTAAAGTGCCAGGTAGACAGAGTTTGCAATTATGTGGCTTTTCTTTTGGTTCCATTTTAACAAGCAAACTCAATTACAAACAGCTGATATATTTGAAACTATTTCTAATAATATTTGAACAATGGACATTTACTACACAATATCTGTATGCTTTCTAGGAACCAAACAAATAAGCTAGTTGAGAAGGCCCTGCTGGCACCAGACTCCACACTGCATTACTATGCCTTATTATTATTATGAGTTGTACAGGTTCTGTAGTCCAGTCACTGTTATATTGTCTTGTCATTGTATTACAGTAAAACAGTTCATTGATGCAACTAAAGGTTTGGGGCATATTGTAGGTCTGTCTGTTCCACTGAGTTACAAAGGGTCAAAACATGGTGACTTATATAATAATAATAGAGATATCATTACTATTTACTTCTAGACTATGATGATGATAACTGTAACCCTGCTGATACATGAAAATGCAAAACAAAATAGTCTAACAATATTTTGTACATTTTATTTATGAATTCCAATGGTCACGAAAAGAGAAAAAGGAATTTTGTACATATATTTCTTTCCATTTACTGTACTTCTCATCCTCACTGTTCTGTCACAAATAAAATATAATGTAATTCCCAGTCTTCTCTTGTACATCAGCCACAGTTGTTACAACAAGTGAAAACCTCTTCATTTCAGCATCCGGAAAGAAAGTGCTGCTTGTGGTTTGTTTCAAAACAAAACTTGATACCTTATTCATGTTTATGCGGCCTGGGTCCTGTTGATATATTCTAGGTCCTGTTGATATATTCTAGGGCCTGTTGATATATTCTAGGGCCTGTTGTATCTGTCCTGTTGATATTACCTTGGTCCTGTTGATATTACCTGGGTTCTGTTGATATTGCCTTGGTCCTGTTGATATTACCTGGGTTCTGTTGATATTACCTGGGTTCTGTTGATTTTACCTGGGTTCTGTTGATGTTACCAGGGTTCTGTTGATGTTACCTGGGTTCTGTTGATATTACCAGGGTTCTGTTGATATTACCTGGGTTCTGGTGATATTCCCTGGGTTCTGTTAATATTACCTGGCTTCTGTTAATATTGCCTGGGTTTTGTTAATGTTACCCGGGTTCTGGTGATATTCACTGGCTTCTGTTAATATTACCTGGGTTCTGTGGATATTACCTGGGTTATTTGTATTATTCCTGGTTTCCATTGATATTACCTGGGTTCTGTTTATATTACATGGGTTCTGTTGATATTCCTAGGGTTCTGTTAATATTACCGTGGTTCTCTTGATTTTACCTTGTTCCTGATGATATTACTAGGGTTCTGTTGATATTAATTGGATCCTGTTGATATTGCCTGGTTCCTGATGAAATTGCCTGGTTCCTATAGATACTACTAGGGTTCTGTTAATATTACCTGGTTTATGTTTAAATTGTTTGGGTTATCTTGATTTTACTTGAGGTGTATTCCCTTGGTCTTGTTACCTTACTACTGTATTAGATAACAAGGTCCTGTTCTGCGTTCTGTTCTTCATTATACATGTACAGGTCAGTGCATCCAGAGGAGTTGTTAGAACTTCAAAGGGAACTTTGAGGGTAGTACACTCAAAGTCAAAATGTTATCTGGCTACCTGTCTTCTGCTCTGTGTAGTGTTCTATTTGATATACACAAAACATTAATCATCACAAACATAAATCAACACAAACATAAATCAAGCCTTTCAACCACTAAAGCTCACCTCAATCTCCATTTAGATTACATTTGTTTTCACATTGTTAAGCAATCACTCCATATTGGGCAGTTTGGGTCAGTGACCATTAAGAATATGACACACATGCGTGGTTTGTGTTTCCCAAACGCTGACGGGTAGAGATTTCCAGTACTCAGGGTCCATGCCCCTGATGGTATTGATTAGTGTGTTTACATACACAGAGAGACCTGACAAGCTCACCTACTGCTGTGTCCTCCTCTCAGTGTGTCAGTCCTGTGTCAGTCCTGTTGGAGACTGTTCGGATCTACAAGTACCACCATGGAGTCAGTAACCATGTTCAAGTCTGCATTCTGTTCATGCTGCTGTCTTCTTACCACTGCACTGTGCTGCCTCCTGTTCTGGTAAAACATTCCTTCTGTGTTTGTGTGTGTGTGGATAGATAGATAGATAGATAGATATGGATACAAGGGCAATTACTGTCTTCTCTCTACATTTTACAAAAAAATGACATTACCTGTCTCATTTTGCATGGCTAATACTCGAGGCTGATGATATTACCTGTCTCACTCTATCTACTAATACTGCAAGCAGTTCATTTCTCCTGTCTCCATAACTGATTCATTCCGGAGGCTGGTTCACTGCAGTGAGCTGTGAGTTATGGTGTCCTATGTTTCAGTGATGTTGCTATAGTGACAGCCAGCAGCAGTGGCGTGGGGGCCAGTGGCATCCGTGAGGCTCGAGCGGCAGGAACTCTGGCCTTCGAGCAGCCAGTGGATTGTGTCCAATCAGAATGGACCTCCTGGACACGCTGTGATGTCTGCAGGAAGAAGAGGGTAATTTTTTGCTGGAGAGAATGAAATGGACGATGATGATGATGAATTGGATGATGAGGGAGAAGGATGAAATTAATGATATAGGAACTATGATAATGATGATGAAAATGAAATGGATGATGAGGAGGATGATGAAATGTGTGATGACAATGAGGAGGAGGAGGATGAAATGGGTGTTGATAATGAGGAGGAGGAAGAGGATGAGGAGGAGGGTAGATAAAGCCTGTCTGTGAATGGGATTCTTCTGGGAAACTGGAAATACAGTGTCACTGAAATAGTTTTAATCCCCCCCCCCTCCCACACACTCACAGTACCGTCATAATAAACTGGTCCAGCCCTCTCAGTTTGGTGGGGAGCCATGTCATGTTCAAGGCCAAGAGGTGGAGACCTGTAGCCCTCCATCTGGCTACGACTGTACACCCGACGTGCCTCTGTGTGAAGGGTTCCTCTGCACTTCCACAGGTATTACCCCCACAATATATCAGGTTAGAAATAGACCTCTATGACCAACTCGGCAACTGGTGTATATTGGTATATATTCAACGTTTGTATAACTGTCACTTTTACTGTTACCAGTAGGACAACTAGAGTATTTCAGTCTGCTCGTTGTGTGGTCTACAGCAACTAGGAAGTGATCTGAGGTGTGGGCGCTGAGTGTTTTTCCCAGGGCGCTGTGTGTCTTCCCAGGGCGCTGTGTGCCCATGGACCTGCTCTGTAACGGGGATGATGACTGTGGGGATGGATCGGACGAGAAGGACTGTCAGAGGGTGAAAAGAGCCTGTAAGGTGGAGGCTCAGGAGTACTATGGCATTGAGAACCTGGCCAAAGGGTGAGGCCTATCAATGACAATAAACTTCCATTGACATTTTGTGTCAGTGGCTATTAACCCGGTCCTCTCCCTAACAGAATCAACATACTCAATAGTAACTTGGAGGGAGTGGTCATTGATAACAGATACTATGCGGGCAGCTGTTTAGCTCACTACATCCAGGACGCCAAGTTCAGGAAGCCTTATAACCTGCAGCAGTACACATTGGAGGTAGGCACTGCTAGTATGTGCCTCAAATGTAACATTGTTTCCACATGTTGAAGGATTATTGTGACTGGACAATTACAGAACCTTGTTCTCTCACCGATCTGAGAGAACAAGTCCTGTCACCTGTTATAAGAGCAGTACAGAAGATAGCTTAATGCATAATTGTGTTGATGCTATATTTTGTGTGTGACTGTTACCTGTAATAAAGACAACCTTTCCACTGTCTTCAACAGACTAAAGGCTCGTACGACTTTAAGATGCAATCTTTTGAGTCATACTCTGAGTATGTTGATTACACCTTAAAGGAGCGCACTTCCAAGACCACCGTATCTTTTGGCTTTGCTCTGCCGGGTGTAGCCGAGTTTGGCTTCAACTATGCCGACTCCAAATACTCCAAATCAGAGAAAAAGAAAAGAAATTTCTCTGGGAAGGTTGGTTTTTCATTCAGTGCATCCGGAAATTATTCACAGCGCTTTACTTTTTTCACATTTTGTTATGTTACAACCTTATTCCAAAATGTATTTAATTTTTTTCCCCGCCAAATTCTACACATAATACCCCATGGCACACCTATTTGAAGGACATTCACAGAGTTGTCCCAAAGTCACTTTTTTGTTCTCTTGGCTGTATGCTTAGGGTTGTTGTCCTGTTGAAGGATGAACCATCGCCCCATTCCATGAAGGATTTCTCTGTACATTGCTGCATTCATCTTTCGTTTTGTTTTTTATTTTTAATATATTTCCAAACATTTCTAAAAAGCTTTTTTCACGTAATCATTATGGGGTATTGTGTGTAGACTTTTTAGATTTTTTTATCTAATCTATTTTGGAATAAGGCTGTAACATAACAACATGTGGAAAAAGTAAAGCGCTGTGAATACTTTCCGGATGCACTGTAAGGGCGATATGTTGTTAAATGTTCTGAAACAATACTGTATGGTATAGATAGGCTTCTCTCTCATGTAGTATAGAGAAATTAGATCAGATCTATTCATAACATTCATATCTGCAATATTCTGCTTGACACACTGTTCACCCCCAAATCTACGTTTTGTCAGTCGGTAACCAAGTCTTCCTGACATCCATACCCAGAAAAACAGCTTTGTTCGGGCCAAGGCAGAGCTGGAACTGGCCCGGTACATCCTAAAATCTGAGGATCTGATGCTGCATCCAGAGTTCCTCCAGCGTCTCCGTGCCCTGCCTCAGTCCTACGACTACGGGGAGTACAGACAGATATACAGAGACTATGGCACCCATTACATCACAGAAGCGACCCTCGGAGGGGACTATGAGTACACCATCATCCTGAACAAAGAAAGGCTGGAGAAAACTGGTGACTAATGATGCTTTGCTGTAACCTGTCTACAGACCAGCTTTACATCACTACAGGCTTGCGTTCCACTTTACCGTATTATCCGTTCTTGGAAATTCAAATGTTGTTTTTTTCCAGCGGTAGCAACACGTTTACAGTGGTATTAACATGTTTCACAGTGGTATTAACATGTTTCACAGCGGTAGCAACGCATTTCCGAGTGATAATAACATGTTTCAAAGCAGTAGTAACATGTTTTACAGTGGTAGTAACAATACTCTCCTTTATCAACCCATTTCAGATTACTCTCTGGAAGCCTACAAGAACTGTGTGCAGGTCGGTCTGAAGGTGGGGGCCAACATCAAGGGGGTGTATGTGACTGCGGGATTCGAAGGAGGTGGATGTGATGGTCTGCTCAATGAGATGGGAGGTGAAAACTGGACCTAGATCACCGATCACCTCTCTCTGACACATTCCTGTTGTGCCATAGGACAAGTAGCAACAGACTGTTTGGACTTCCTTACATTTCTACATCTCTTTAAATGGCTCTACCTTTTCTCTCCCTTTATCTCCCTCTCTCCCTCTATCTCCCTCTCTCCGGCACCTCCGTCTCACCCTCCTCTAGAGGACACAGTGAAAGGACGCTTGGCTGAAGACTTTGTCTCCATAGTTCGAGGGGGTGACAGCGAGTCCATAACGGCGCTGGCTGCCAAGAGGCTCCCCACGCCACAACTGATGAGGCTGTGGGGAGAGGCTGTGCATTACAACCCTGACTTCATCCGCAGCATGGTTGGGAGCACTGCCCCCCCCCCCCCCCCCCCCCCCCCCCCCCCCCCCCCCCCCCCCCCCCCCCCCCCCC
>JACXGK010003205.1:13829-46903 GCA_016801125.1 Novumbra hubbsi | reverse complement strand
CATGCTGACCCCTGTCCACTGCAGTGTGATGCCTTGGGCCATGCTGACCCCTGTCCACTGCAGTGTGATGCCTTGGGCCATGCTGACCCCTGTCCACTGCAGTGTGATGCCTTGGGCCATGCTGACCCCTGTCCACTGCAGTGTGATGCCTTGGGCCATGCTGACCCCTGTCCACTGCAGTGTGATGCCTTGGGCCATGTTCTGCTGGGAAACCTCGGGTCCTACCATTCATGTGGATGTTTCTTTGACATGTACCACCTACCTAAGCATTGTTGCAGACTATGTACACCCTTTCATGGAAACTGTAATGCCCTAATGGCTTTGGTCTCTCACCAGTATAATACACCCTGCCACTGAGCAACAACAACAACAAGTTCATGGTGTTGACTTGGCCTTCCAATTAACCAGACCTCAATCCAATCAAGTAGCTGTGGGATGTGCTGGACAAACCAATCTGATCCATGGATCCACCTCACAACTTACAACTACTTACGAAGGATTTGCTGATAACAACTTGGTGCCGAATACCACAGCACACTTTTAGAGGTCTAATGGAGTCCATGCCTCGACTGGTTAGAGCTGTTTTGGCCGCAAAAAGCGGACCTTCACAATATTAGGCAGGTAGTCATGTTATGGCTGATGTATGTGTATTAGGTGTATTTCGTGTTTTTGTTATTTCAGCTTTTTTCATAAAAAGCGTTTTTGTGTTATTTATTTTTAAATTTGTAGTTTAATATAGTTGTTTAGGGCCTACATTTTTTTTAATTTGCAATAGTTAATTTTAGCCCCATATCTAAATGGGCTGTTGCCCCATACAAATCCCAGGCTGAAAATGAGTCCCACTCCGGCCCTGGAACTCAGATATTTCCTTATTGTTTCCCCAACCAGGTTTTCACCAGGTAATTCACAACAGCTATTATTGCCTCGCTGTGGGTAAAGTGTGACTTCACTCTCAAACTGTGTCTTCCTGTGGGAATCCTGCTACTTTTCATTGTCATTCAGCCATACATGTATCTACTCAGGTGGAGACAAGGAGTGTTCTTTTTCATTGCTGGTTAATTATGTCTGATTAGTCTACTTTTTCACCAGCAAAAATATCCTATTAATGGTTTTTCATCATTTACAGTAGTGTATAGTAGAGTTTTTTTTTTATGTAGCAATATTTTAGCATTTTAGGACTCTGGTTCAAAGTCTCTACCCGGTAGGGTTGTTCATTTTATGCATGTCATAGCATGTCAGTTACTGTCTTTGTAGGTGCCCATTGGTGATCCATCTCTACTTCCTCCGTTTTCCTCGGAATTCAATGTCATGTATTTTCCTTTATGGGTTTAAGCGTTCTATTGGGAATATTCCAACTGATTGCCACAACTGGTGTGAGAGTCATCATTAGTAGGGTCTTTTCTTGCGCCTTCCCACAACAACTTAAGATCTATATTTCAAGTGACCTGGCACACTCCTGGTTTTACTGGAAATGACCCAGCCCTCTAACATACAGTAGCAACGGAGATCACCAAGTTCTCACACTGACCGACATGAGCTGAGGTTTGCAATTAAGCACCAACTTATGGTCTTTTTTGACTGCTGTTTCATTTAACTTGCATTTATCTACATTAAATGTTAGGTCGGAGGTGTTCCCTTGTTAACCAATTCATGTTAACACAGTGAAACCATACATGTTTTTTTTGTTTTATCTGACATGGCGTCATCATCGTTGACCTAAACACCAAAGTGTGGCCATACTTTACCATGAGACATGTTGGAGGTTGTTAGTGGTTTTACCTTAGTTGGTGTGCTTTGCTTAAAAACATATTTGCTGTTGATAAGATATTTAAAATGACCTTTTTTTAGTTGGCTTAAAGAAAGCCATTGCTCCCGATGTCATGCACCAAAGGAAATTCCTTGTATGTGTAAATATACTTGGTAATAACGTTTTTCTGATTCTAAAGTAGTGGAATTCCTGTTTGCTGCTGCAAGAAGGTGAAATTGGTAACAAAAGGTTTGTGTTGACAATACTTACGTTCAGTTTTTAGTTGGTCAAAATTCTGAGATGAAAAACAAAGTTTACATTATTGGGAAAATAAAAAATGTGCTGCTTTAGTATTGATGTAATTCTAAATTATTCTGTTGTTACAAGTCCTATGGAACTGTAAGAATATTATTGCAGGCTTTCTTGGATTTATTGTGGAAACCAGATTGTTTGCATTATATCAGGCATTCCCAACCTATTCTTCCTAGACATATTACCTTTACTTTAACCCAAAGTAAGTTTTGAACTAATTTCATAGACTAAATTATTCATGTGTGTCAGGTTAAAAAGAAAACATTTGATATGTCTTGGGACGCTTAAGGAGTGATTTGAGAAACCCTCCTTTAAATTATTTCTATTCGCTTTTTAAGTGTCTTTGTGTTCCGTAATGCATATTCCCTGTACGAAAAGACACAGGGAGCTACTTGTCAAAGAATGTCATCATTAACTGTAAAAGTTTAAAATAAGAATAATTCAAATTGCAGGAAAGAGGCACTGCATTAAAGAACAAAAGAGATCGATGGCAGTACATTACATTTTATGCAATTGAAAAAAATCTAATCATTAAAATTGATCACTCCTGCTTTGTAAAAGTGTTTCTGAATTAAATTATTCTATGAAAACATTTTGACCAATTGAGGAGCCGCGGAAGTATCCATTACTGGATTGCTGCTGAGAAGGGGCTGGAATGTTTGTGGTGGCTGAGTAGTTTGTTGTGCTACACCGCTGTTTCTTTCTCTAGCTAAAGTGCCACAGTTTAATCTCAGATGACCCTTGTCTCTGAGCGGCCCCAGCCTCCTTCTGTAGGCCTTTTACCTGAATTAAAAGGAATTTGCGGGATATATCTGTCAGTCTTTTGGCCAAAGTAAGTGAAAGGTTATTGTCACTGATAGGGTACTGATCTTTAGTCAAAGGAGGCGTACCGGTCCCTGTGTGGCTGTTTTCATTCATGGAGTCATTTGTCTCAGCATCCTAGTTTGGTAAATTTTACACTTACAAAATATAATTGATAACATATCAAAAGCCATTTATTTGAATGTAAGACATGGGGCATGGGATGGGATATTTTCCCAGACCTTAAGAGAAAGTAATAAAAAGGCATTGAGATAATCTGACACCCTCTATGATCAAGTCCCAGATGTGCCAGTTATATTGCAACGACTAACAACGTTTAGGCCTAGTTGTGATGAGAATGCATGAAAGAGAAATGCTTATGAATGGAAAGTTTGGTCAGAGTGTGACTTTGGTCTACCTCCCTCCTTTAGAATTGCGTAATGTACTGTTAAAGTCATGTTTGTAGCTTCGCCCATGGGGCTAAAGTTGTCACACATGCTTCACTGATTGTTATTTGAATACCTTTGCCAACCAAACATAAATTACATTTTCCATGACCCTTTTTACACATGGAAACGTTCTTGCTGACTCGAAGTAAGGATATTTCAATACAGAATAACCACATTGAAAGAGTTACTGCATTTTTGTCTATTAGCAGTTCGTAAAAGAAAAAGCCTGCTCAGGAAGGACAGAACGTCATAATGTCTAATTGTAAAACATAAATAAAAAGTGTTCATCTGGGTAAGTGGAGAGACTCTAGACCAGGGTTTTCCTTCCCTGGTCCTGGAGAGCTATTGTCCGGGTTGTTTTCACCCCCACCCCATGTATATGCAGTTTCATTCAGTCATTATTTGTTTTATCATTAGTCAGGCGTGCTATATTAGGGTTGGAGTGAAACCCACCTGGACAGTAGCTCTCTGTTCTTGGGACACATTCCTCTTTTAGAGCTCTAGGGGCAATTCCTTTGACCTCATGGCTTAGCTCATGCACTCTTATTTGTGGACCTTTTGTAGACCAGGGTGTGGCTTTGCTATTCATGTCCACTGGAGATTTTATATAAGCTGCAATATTATACAGTGTTTGTTTGTTAATGCAATCAGTAGCCACTGTAAAGCTAGTTTTTCCTCCTTGAATTTGACTCTCAAAACCGCTGTAGAAAAAGTGTCAACAATTTTGATGTTCCAGTTGGCTCTTATTTTAACAGAATAGCCTTTTTTTTTTGCCATGATTCATTCAAAAATTACTTGACAGAAAGTTGCCAGCTATTTCTTGTTTTTTTTATGGATTCATTCGGGTTCCTGTGCGAATTTTAAAGAACCCCTCATAGCAAACGTTATTTTTATGGTTACATTTACGATAAATATTTATTTTGCAGTGTTTTCAATACACACTTTTGACTATGTTTAATTTGTTGGCACAAAACATAGGCCATTTTCTATTCTTTTGTAACTTTTTTTTTTAACCTCACTGCTCCAACGATATTCAGATGTGACCTCTGACTCAGACCCAATACTGTTCTTCTTTTCATGCCGATTGCTCGACCAAGAAGTTCTCAACCAAACTCGCAGGAAGGAATGCTCACACCATTCCTGCAGCACATGTCAAAACATTGTGTCTTAACACTGCTGAAAATTCTTTAAAATAATGAATGTACCATAGCATCATGAGAATATTAGTTTAGCAAATGTTTACTACAAAATGATCCAGCAGCCCAAGTACTTAGTGAAATCATCTGGAAAATATATCACAGTGTAACAAGGCCCATGAGGGTGGCAACCAAAATGTTTAATGTTTTGCTTACGCTTTCAGTTTGTAAGACTGAGTACCGGAAAGATATCCCTCTGGATTTTATCCTAATAATCACATATAACAGGACATACATTAACCAGATTCAATGTAATAGAGCATGATAACATATGTTTTTTGGTAAATATTTGTAAACTTTTAATTAATGTAGTAATTGTTATTTTATTAACACACCTTTCCTGATGTCAGCACCTGTGATGTTTTGTTTGCAATTGCTCTGGCTAGGAATAGCTTATTTCACACATATGCCTATACAGTACCGCCGTTTACTGGGTGTGGTGGCGGTATCGATATCCAGATGGATGGTTCAGATTTGCCACACTGCTCCGTGTCTCCCAAGGTCAGTGGTTTGACACAGCTGCTTGCATGAGGCTATGCTTTTCTAGCTGAAGGTCACATTAGGCAGGACAGGAGATCGGAAAGTACATCAACCCGTTCAGACAGAAAGGGAAATACTTGAACTGTATTAAATCCCATTCCTTTTAGCAGGATTCTGGTGATGTAAAGCCATTTGGTTAAGTATTTAAGACAACAGTCTCTGTTAATGAATTGCACATGACAACATAAAGCCTCATTTATATAAAGCTTAATGTTCTTCCTATTCTTCCTCTTTCACTTATTTCATTGCTTCAAACTATTGTTTGGAAGAAATTTGAAACCAGTCTAACACAATTTTGGCCATGTCTATTAACCTATTATTGCATCACGGGGGCTTCTCCACGAATGTAGAAGGCAATTTGAAATGAATTGATTCACATTGAGTCAAAATCCAATATTTGTTACGAACTGGCTGCGGATCCAGCCTTTTTGGAATCTTTAGTCTGCACATCAAAAGATCCTGAGTTTTTCGAGTTTTAGAAATTACTGCAAGTTTTTACGTGAAGTACCGCACATTTGTTAAGGTATTTGGACAATTGCCTTCACATATTTCACTTTCTATGCACTTGTTTGTGTACCTTTTTAATTTAATGCACACGAGAGCTGTCAATGTTTAGCCTAGGCTTTGCATTTGATTAGGCAATGAGATTAACCTCAACCGAAGTAATATAACGAAGAAAGTGCAAAGAAAAAAGGATCTGTCTATAATCCAAAGTATACCACCTCCTCTGTAAATCATGGTGGAGGAAGTGTCATGGCCTAGGTATGTATGGCTGCAACTGGAACTGTCTTATTTAGTTGATGATGTGACTGTTAGCAACAGGATTAATTCTGAACTGTACAGAAACAGCTTCTAACCAATTGTCCCTAAACCCATTATATGGCATTTCATCGTGCAAACGGTAATGCCCCTACAAACAAACCTCTGACAGCAAAACTCAATTATTATACTATACAAATATAATAAAATATAATTCTGTTTGATTGTGAAATTGTTACTGTCCGTTTCTACAAAAGAAGGTGGAGTTGAGATACAATGGGCCTTTAACATCAGCTACCACTCCGTTACAATGCTTTCATTATTTGTTTCAATCAAAGTTATATTGCTTTGACAAATAAATCAATTCAGAACCTTCCTTACTTTAACTGCTTATTTCCTGAATGTACTTCAGTTAGGTCCAAAGAAAATATTATATTCTACTGGTTAGTTCATATATAATTAGGTTTTCTTGACATTTCTGAAAAATGTAAAGATTCAAAGTAAAAAGTGCATGGAGCAATTAGGATCCAATTCAAACTCAATAATGATGCTGTAATCTTGTACGCTCATCAACTTCACTGTCTTAAAGCACATTGGTTAGTGTTCATCTCTTTCAATGATTGAGTTTTAGCTTCTTTTTCGGCTGTACCTGACACTTTATTGGTTATCTCATTTGTAAAGATTATTGGTCAGTACAGGGAGCACTTTGGTGCATTAGCAATTTTAGGTTTACAAGAAGCATTATGAAATAATTATTTAACTAACCAAAAGGTATTTACCGGTATTCGTAAAAGCCAGACACACCCACCATTTTAATTTCAGTTACTATTTATCCTGCCAATCCCAATGTACCTTGTACGAACATAGAGCTCACCCCTTAAAAGCCCAATTGTGTGCTACCCTACACTATAACAGGGATGATCCATAAGTCGATAACAAGACAAGACTGAAATCTGTGCAATGTGGTTATAATTGATTGAGATGGCTGGGTGGAACTTGTGCAAACCAGCTATGTCATCTGCTAAGAACAGCACTTTTCCTCTCCCTGAAGATCTACTGCAACCATTATGCAAAAGTAGAAATGTTGCCTAAATTATTTGCAAACCGAGGAAGCTTAAAATTTTTATTGAGCTGTCTGCACATGCCATATATATATATTATTTTTGTCTTTGCATAGATGACAAGATACTAGATACTACTACACCATTGAAATGTCACACTTTTCAATATATTCCACAATTATTTTCTTATGTCTACATTTTTCAGTAATTACAATACATGAGGTGCAATAGAGTTATTAGCCTCAGTTCATTAGTAAAGTTATCCAGTATAAAACACATTGTGTGGTATTTTCACTGGATCAATAAATAATCTTTCAGAATCCTAAAAGCCAGAATATGTCCTTCATGTTATCAAATAGATAAATTCCCATGTGTTTTTATAGTATCTGTTCTGCTTAAACAACAGTCTGAGGTTAACCATGCAAATGGTTTAATCTGCTTGTCACAATGAAAGTTCCGGCTGACTGGCTGTAATAAGCCCTCAGCATATAGAGATCCAGGAATTTTTACCGCCCTTATTTCGTCTAACCCTTGTATACATCAAAGGTTATGCTAATGTCACAGTGACTATATTACATGTTTCTGAATGTTTTTTTCTCCACATTTGTAGACTAACTTGGCATATATGTTTTTTTAATAAAATATTATTCAAAGGCATATTATGAGGCATATACTATAGACAATAGAGAAAAAATATGTACTACAGGAAATAGAGAGGTTGTTCCTCATGGCAAGTGAGAATTCTAGTATAGACTTCTGGTTGAGGGAGCAGCATGATAAGAACCTGATTGACATTTGATGAGCTTCGCAAGATGCATATCTTGACAGTTACTGACCCAAGTCTGCTGGGAGTGGCTGCGATGAAGCCAGACTATAATCACAAATTCAATCACTAAATTTGGGTTATGAACTATGTACTTTTAGTGTACTGTAGAAGTAACAATTATACAGACTTGTTGGAAGTTTGGCTTGTGAGTTATCAAGAAGACTGAAGTTTGTATTATTTTAGTGCCAATGAAGATTTTAAAAGAACTTTCGGCCAGCTTCTTTTCAGTCATTTGTGTTTTGACAAATCAGATTACATAAAGTACCAAATATGATTAAAAAAAATTGGGGGGACGGAACTGTTTGTATGCAGCCTCAATTCCATTTCAGAAGATTGCAGAGAAATGGTGTTGCTCTTCCTTGGCAGATCTTAGATTGCTGGGATGAGTATTTCACATATCACATAATGACGTCAGTCAAGGACCCTGTCGATGACTTTGCAGAAAACATTGTTTGATGCATTCAAAGTGTGTACAACATTGGCTGAGAAGACCAAAGTTACTCTTATGAGGCTAATTAAAATAGCAATGTGATTAATTCCAGGCTCATTTCAATAGTATTTAATATATACATCTAGAAAACAGTACTAATAATACAGTGATGTTGTTTGGTCAATTACCTCTACACTGATTTTGAATTGTTGTATACAGGACTTCTAATATGTGTATAAAATATATATATATATATATATATATATATATATATATGTGTGTGTGTGTAGTGTATTCAAAGATCAGTATCACTTAAATGTTGCAGAGTTTGTTTTCATCACACCCCTTTTTTGTCACTTTTTTGTGCTTTTTAGACTGCTTTCCTGGCATAGTTGCACCCTAAAACTGAAGTGTAAAAATGTAATTATTTTGAATTGTAATGGGTCTTTAGTATGTGCCATGCATTGCCCAAAAACGCATTACCAGATGGCAATGTGCTCAATCACTTTGTATCTTTCAACACTCATAGAAAAGGCAGAGTAATCAAAACCTTTCAACCTATTAAAGGTATGACTTTTAGAATTGAATCACGGGGGACCAAAGGTGAGAAGTCATCCTCCTTGCCAGTGTGTGTTTTCTCCATTTGCCATGTTATTTTGTGTTTATCCATTTTAAGAGGCAACTATTGAAAGCATCCACTTCAAATGTATGTTTCAATAGAATTTAAAGATGAGTTTTTAAGTTAAATTTTTTTTTGCGGAGAAGCATCTTGGAGTGGGAGAAATTAAGGTGCATCTCAAAGGAAAACATAATAGAATCGATGAATGCCATGCACTTTCAACTACCGATGTTCTGATGCCATTTAACGCTTTAGTGCATTAACGTCTCCAGTCATTACAACATTTAAGCTTTGGTGATTTGATCTTGGTGAGTTTTTAACTGGAAGAATTGTAGAAGTTTTCAGCCGTGGATTCTTAAGTTATTAGATACCAATGATCACCTCCGCATTAAGTATAGATTTTCTTCCCCCGCGCACTTAAGGATGGAAGTTTGTCTTTAAGAGGGTAATAGCGAATTAAGCTGCATACTCCATTTGTCCAGCACTCCTTGTTGGGCTAATTTTATAACTGCTGATTTGGCCATTCCCTGGAATTATCTAGAAAGTGGTCAGGTGGTCTTAATATACAATGCAGGGAAGTCTTCAGAAATTACTTTCAAACAAATCAATGTATACTATGTCTGGGTTTTAAAGGGATAATTCACCCAAATTACTAAACGACACTGGTTTGGTTATTATGAATTCAGTCTATGAACAAAGCAATCTATTTGAAAGCAATCAATGCTTTGGTTTTGCATTTGTGACAAAACATGTATTTTTTTATTAAATAATATTAGTGTAATTAAGATTAATTGTGTCCTGTTAAAATCTCACATAACAGGATTGCATTTAAAAAAGTAGTACTAGGTATTTTTTCAGTGTGGAATGTACTTTGTAAGAGTGACATTAATACTCAGTGGTTTAAAAGAACTTTCAGTTTTGGAAATATCATGTACATATTAAACAAAATGTAATAATAATTATTGGGTAATAATAAGTAGAGTCCCTTTATAGTCCTTTACAAACCCTAACCATCATCAGCAGCATGCTCTATTTCTGAAAGATGTGTTTGTATTGTTTTGAAATCATTTAACCCTATATTCAATAGAAAATAGTACCAATACAACATATTAGATGTTGAAACTGAGAAATGTGATAGTCTATTGGAAAATACATTCTCACTATGAAGTTGATCCCATGAACACGTTTTAAATATTGAAAAATTAAACATTGCAACATCACACAACTAATTCGGCCTATTGGCAACAAGTCAGTAGCATGATTGGATATTAAAATATCCTTCCAGAGAGGATGGGCCTGTCAGAAGTGAGGATGGGAAATAGTGCAACAAGTCAAGAATAATCTGGAGTAATCTCTGTACACAAGGGATAAGGTCTAAAACCAATATTGGATGGCTGTGATCTTTGGGCTCTTAGGTGGCAATGCATTAAAAACAGACGAGATTCTGAAGTGGAAATCACAGCATGGGTATAGAAACCATACATGAACAACGTCCAGAAACGCCAGCACCTTCTCTGGGCCCGAGTCTCATTTAAGATCAACTGAGGCGACCTGGAAAACTACCCTGTGGTCAGATTAATCAACATTTCTGATCATGTTCTGGAATCATGGCTGCCACGTACTCTGGGCTATGGAGGAGAGTGACCATCCGGCTAGTTATCAGCACACAGCTCAAACCTCAGCATCCGTGATGAGACGAGGGGGCATTAGTGCCCATGGCATCGGTACCATTAATGCTGAACGATATACATGTTTAAGAGCAACATATGCTTCCCTCTAGACATGTTTTTTGTCAGGGCAGGCCTTGCTTATATCAGCGAGACAATACCAAACCACATTCTGCACTTATTACAACAGCATAGCGCCATATTAAAAGAGTCAGTGTTGAACTGGCCTGCCTGCAGTCCAGGCCTGTCACCTGAAAACATTTGCGCATTTTGAAACAAAAGATATGACAAAGGAGACCTCAAACAATTGAGCAGCTGAAACCCTGTATTAAGCAAAAATGGGAAAACGATTCACTTCTTAAACTACAGCAATCGGTCTCCTCACATAGGATTGTAAAAAGAAGAGGTGATGCAACACAGTGGTGAACGTGCCCCTGTCCCAACTATTTGCAATTAAATATAGGGATTAAATTATTTGCACATCATACCATTCGGGTTTTATTCACATTTTATGCAGCTGAAACCCTGTATTAAGCAAAAATGGGAAAACGATTCACTTCTTAAACTACAGCAATCGGTCTCCTCACATAGGATTGTAAAAAGAAGAGGTGATGCAACACAGTGGTGAACGTGCCCCTGTCCCAACTATTTGCAATTAAATATAGGGATTAAATGATTTGCACATCATACCATTCGGGTTTTATTCGCATTTTATGCAGCGTCCCAAAAGGCTTTTGAACCGAGAAAATCCTTTTGAATTGTCTTGTTACCATACAGAGAACATGACAAAATATCAGATGGTTTTGGGCTCCAGATGTCACAAGAAACACTACAAAATCTGACTGACTTTCAGATGTTTTGAACATATTGTGGGAAATACTACACTTTTGGTCACTAGAATTCCAACGTTTTCTACTTTCTTACATTGTTTCAGATAGCCACAGCTGTAAAATTTTTGCAGAACCATAAAGTCCGTCAAAGTCTACTGGACACCAGAAAAGCCTTTTTGAAGAAAAAAGGTGAGTCGTTGTTGTGGTGTGTGTTGTTTTTATGTTTATACATACTACATAGTACAGTACTGTTTTAATATTATACTGAAAATGTCCAGATAAGTATACAGGACTGTATACTGTGTATGTATTTAATTTGCATATACATTCCCAAAATCTATTTGGAGTTTGAAGATGGGACTGATAGACATTGGCCTGAGATGCTCATGCAATTATTTTTTGGTTGGCTTTTAGCGGTCAAAGGTCGAGGCCAAAGCTCTTTGCCCTAGGGGTCGGATTGGGGTCGATTTTGCAGTAGAGTGCATGATTCAAGCTCTGCAGATAAATTACACACCAGTATGGATGCTTCTTTGTGCTCAGGAAAATTAATATTGACAACGCCTCCTGCACTTTTAATGGAATTGTCAATGATATTACCTTCCAGCATTTTTTAGGCCTTTTACTTAATTTAGCTGTTAACATAAATTTTAGGCACTTCATTGGAAAGTGGAGTTAGGTAGTGATAAAGGAATCTGTTTTTGAGTCTATGTTTCTTGATGATTTTATGTTCCCAACCGAGAATACCATTCAGTTATTGTAATAGTTGTCTTTTTGAAATATATTATCTCTAACGCATGACAAAATGACTGTGTAATAATAAAAATGACACCACTCCTTTTAAACCTTACCAGATGCACTGACTTCTTAATGATTGAGACGGCCTGGGCCCTTTAGTAGACCATGAAACACGAGTTGACATTGTGGCAACCAGGACCGTGGGCTTAGATTGTTCTTCTGATTAGTGCTTGTATTTCAGCTCATTTTATATATTTGGCATAGGAAACAGTTCTGTACATGAGGACTAATTCAACATAAGAGCTCAGGGATTTGGCTTCTATCATTAGAGCAATGAAAAGTGAGCCTAAAACCTCCATGACCAGAGGTAACATGAAACCAAATCCATTGTTACCGGCTGCTACTACACACGTAAGCAGGCTATAATGACTCCTGATCTCTTTTGAAATGTACTTGCTTTGTGCCCCTCATTAGTGACAACTAAGGACTATTCTTTATCCAGTGTGATTTACAATGCCCTTCATGAGAATAATGCATCCACTTCTGTCATTCTTTGATGTCTTTTGTTTCTTTATTTGTTTGCTCGAACTACATACATGCTGTCCCATTTTCAGTATATTTTCCTGTACATTGCTTCATTAATTTTCCACTTCTATCCTGACGAGTCACCCAGTCCTTGCGAATTTGTGAAATTAGAAACATCCTCATTACAGGATGCTGCTACCATCATGGATGGGGTTTTTTCGGGTGATGACTTTTTTCACACGCCTTCAGAATAAACTGGGTGATTTAGTGGGCATATTTCAAACAGGATTCAAGCTGGACTCTTATGTAATGTCCTCGTTTTTGTCTTCCTACTATAAAAGCTAGATTTGTGGAGTGTTTTGGGGTATTGGTGTGATATGTAGTCTTTGACCAGTCTTGTCAATATAAGTCTGTAGGTCTTTCAAAGTTGCAATTGTTTTCTTGGTGGCCTCTGATCAGCCTTCTACTTACTCAGACGTCCAGTATGAAGATGTGGCCATACACCTTATTAATTTTGACTGGTCCAAGGGATTCTTTAGGCCTTTGAATACTTGTATTCCCATCCCCTAATCAGCTATGAAAGGGAACAATAACTGACATTATCTTGAAGGCATTGTATTAACAATCACTATTAACACAGATGGAAACCAGTTCATTGTATTTTTTTTCAGGCAACTAGTTACACCAAAGGAAATGTTGTTCACATACTGTCTTGTAAAACAATTAGGACACCATTAACTATTATGTTATTTTTTGTTAAATATGGACATACAGTGGGGGGAACTAGTATTAGATACACTGCCGTTTTTGCAGGTTTTCCTACTTACAAAGCATGTAGAGGTCTGTAATTTACACTTCAACTGTGAGAGAAGGAATCAATAACAAAAATCCAGAAAATCACATTGTATGATTTTTAAGTAATTAATTTGCATTTTATTGCATGATGTAAGTATTTGATCACCTACCAACCAGTAAGAATTCCGGCTCTCACAGACCTGTTAGTTTGTCTTTAAGAAGCCCTCCTGTTCTCCACTCATTACCTGTAATAACTGCACCTGTTTGAACTTGTTACCTGTAGAAAAAACACCTATCCACACACTCAATCAAACAGACTCCAACCTCTCCACAATGGCCAAGACCAGAGAGCTGTGTAAGGACATCAGGGATAAAATTGTAGACCCTGCACAAGGCTGGGATGGGCTACAGGACAATAGGCAAGCAGCTTGGTGCAAAGGCGCCATTATTAGAAAATGGAAGAAGTTCAAGATGACGGTCAATCACCCTCGGTCTGGGGCTCCATGCAAGATTTCACCTCGTGGGGCAACAATGATCATGAGGAAAGTGAGGGATCAACCCAGAACTACATGGCAGGACCTGGTCAATGATCTCAAGAGAGCTGGGACCACAGTCTCAAAGAAAACCATTAGTTACACACTACGCCGTCATGGATTAAAATCCTGCAGAGCACGCAAGGTCCCCCTGCTTAAGCCAGCGCATGTCTGAAGTTTACCAATGACCATCTGGAAGATCCAGAGGAGGAATGGGAGAGGGTCATGTGGTCTGATGAGACAAAAATAGAGCTTTTTTATCTAAACTTCACTCGCCGTGTTTGGAGGAAGAAGAAGGATGAGTACAACCCCAAGAAGACCATCCCCACCGTGAAGCTTGGAGGTGGAAACATCATTCTGCGGGGATGCTTTTCTGCAAAGGGGACAGGACGACTGCACCGCATTGAGGGGAGGATGGATGGGGCCATGTATCGCGAGATCCTGGCCAACAACCTCCTTCCCTCAGTAAGAGCATTGAAGATGGGTCGTGGCTGGGTCTTCCAGCATGACAATGACCAGAAACACACAGCCAGGAGTGGCCTAGCCAGTCTCCAGACCTGAACCTAATAGAAAATCTTTGGAGGGAGCTGAAGGTCCGTATTGCCCAGCGACAGCCCCGAAACCTGAAGGATCTGGAGAAGGTCTGTATGGAGGAGTGGGCCAAAATCCCTGCTGCAGTGTGTGCAAACCGGGTAAAGAACTACAGGAAACGTAAGATCTCTGTAATTGCGAACAATGGTTTCTGTACCAAATATTAAGTTCTGCTTTTCTGATGTATTAAATACTGTGTCATGCAATAAAATGTTAATTACTTAAAAATCATTTTTATGTTAGATTCCGTCTCTCACAGTTGAAGTGTACCTATGATAAAAATTACAGACCTCTACATGCTTTGTAAGTAGGAAAACCTGCAAAATCAGCAGTGTATCAAATACTTGTTCTCCCCACTGTATCAATATGCAATTTTCTATAGAAAACGGTGATGTAATTTAACCCAAAACTATGACATTTTACAATGATATCATTTGTTTAACAAAAGTTTTACAAAGATGCCATATCCTACTGAGGAACAAGTTAGGACTCCCTATGCTTTTAATAGCTAGTATTGCCCCCTCTGGCTGAAATAACTTCAGTATGACATTTCCTATTACTTTCTACTAGTCTCTGACATCAACTGGAAAAACGTTTGTCCCACTCCTCTATCCAGATTTTCAGCCGTATGATGTTTAAGGGGTTTCTTGCATGCGCAGCTCATTTCAAATCACCCCAAAGCATCTCAATTGGATTAAGATTCATGCTTTGATTTGGCCATTCCAGAACTCCATTTCTTTCTTTTTGAGTCTGCCACAGAAATAGTATACGTTGTTATGGAAACCCTTCTTGTTGAAGATGTTTTCGGAGTTACTTCTTCCACATGGAGTGATGTTGTTAAAAGTACTGTAATAGAATGTTGTTACCGCTGTGGTCAAAACATAAATGTTCACCCCCTATTTCATTTTACTTTATGCAAATAGGTCTAGGCTAGGACAAAAATCTGTTTTGCTTTCACACGGGTCGTGCAATGTAGAGGCAAGTGTTTTTGAATAATAAACATTGCCTTGCTAGTGAGCGGTAATGATGAAATGGAGGCTTTTTTTAAGTTTGTCTCGGTCACCAGGTTACACCTTACTGAACAGTTTTTGGAGATTCTGGAGAAGCCATTGAAACAACCGTTTCCACACAATTTAGTGCTAAAGGGACTCATTTTGTATGGCAGAGTTCAAATAGAGTTCCAGAGACTTTTAGAATATGCCAAACTGCAGATTGTGGTGGCACGATGACTTTTAGATTTTTACTTTATTTTGGCAGGTGCCTATGCAAATGTTGCTAAAGCTGTTGTCAGACAATTCAGACTCTGAAAAAAACCAGTACTTCTAAACAAACATCCATCAGACCAGAGTCATTTCCTCTTTTGGCCCCACCATTGTATTTAACCAAGTGTTTTTTCTTTGGGTTTCTTTGACCTGGAGTGCCGAAATTACTGTTGTATTTGAAAATGCGCATGTTCTCGGTTATTGCCTTGTGTCAGCAAAAGGCTATTTCGACTGGGCTTCACCTTGAACAATGTAATTATGTCACAGGGCTGTATCACTTCGTAAGCGCCTTGCATGAGTTGAAGGGTAGAAGGGGAAACTAATCTTCTAGACAAAGTGCTGACTAATCTTAAGCCAATTTCAGTTGATTAAATTTCATACAAAATTGCCTTTTTTTAACTGTCCTGCAGAGTTCACTATAGTAATATTCATGTTATTGCAAAAGACTTTCCAATAAGTTATGCACGACATTCATTCTTGCTCTTGTTGGCTTTTTCAGATATTTTGAGGGGTAGAGTTTTAAATGGCAGCTCTTAACAGGCATACTTTTTTAAAATGTTACCTGCATTGTTGGCAAAAGATTGCTACGGCTACCTTGGCATTGATGCCCAATTGCATTGGTCAACACCACCATCTGTGGGGTTCGCAAGGAAAGGGAAACATTAAAGCCTGTGATGCGTTTTCCGCTTTTGTATGCAAACAAATTGATTATAGTACAGTTGGTAGTGGACATCCTTTTGTTGCCCATACATTCATTCTTCATGAAGAATACATTTGATGTTTTTTCCTATAAAACCTACTCTGTTTCCCAAGTTATTTGGGAAATTCACTGTAAAACAGTATTCTGTTCTGATATGATTACGAACAATGAATGTGCATTTTCCACCGGGAAGGTCCAACCAACGTCATTGGTTGATTGAGCCTGCATTGCATAGCCGCGGAAAGTAGGAGTGTCGGGGTGCTGCAGCCTCGGACAAGATTAAGAAATTCTCTTTTTTGTTTCAGTCCAACATCATTTAGGTTGACGCCTGCTATTAGAGCTGATGATCATGTTTCACTCCTCTGGTCCCGTTCAATACCACCATGCGTTCAACCATTATGAACACCCCTGACCCAATGACCAATTATTGTGGCCTTTGCCTGATCACATAACTAAGGATCACACTAGATATGGTTGTCCATGTTCAATAGAGCATTTGGACATTACAGGACAACCAGGTCGTCTCATTTTCTCTGGCCTTGTAGAGACTACAGCATGACGGGAGCCTTGCTGCTGATTACTAGCGTGAACCAAAATCATGAAACGTCTAGGTTCCCAAGCGCGCCCGTATGTGGTCTACTCAGCAAGAGAGAGATTGATTGATGTTGGGTTGTTTTCTAATAACCCAGAGATGTGCAATAAAATTTAGCATCAAGCAAAAAAAGCAAAAGATTCCCTCATTTAGCAGAAGCATCACTTTCTATTTTCAAAAGCCTGAACATTTTGTAATTGTTTTCGTTTGCTAATTTCTAGGCTACCTTTTTGCTTATTTCCTTAAGTACTGGTAAGCTGAATCTGTAGCGATAAATCGCCGTAAATGTTGATCATGCCTTAGCCACTGGACGCTGACATTAACATCAGCCTTCAAATGAAAACCAGAAAACATGTTTTTTTGGACGTAGTTACTTGCTCCACCCTTCTGGTGACCAAACTCCATTGAATCCCATATTGACTTTCTCGTATTCTCAGAGAAAGTAACCTTGAGTTAGTGGTGCATTCCAAAACATGGGGCAATTTGACTGTTTTAAGCAGTAACCAATGCCAATTTGTAGCATTGCAACAAATGTATAATTTAAAAATGTTTATTTTTGAACTTTTGCTAAATGACTAACTAACAGATAGAAACATGTGGCCACATTCCATAACTATGATTGTGATAACGTTTAGTCTATTGTTTATTACAAACATTCTGATGGACATATTGACAGTCTAATAGTCCCTTCCTCTTTTGTCCATGTATCAACAGTCCACCACACACTTCTTTCAACCTTTTGACCCTGGAACTCAATCACCTCCTCCCTTCTGCGATGGGCACAAATATATGTCACTCTTAATTTCTAATACAGTTTAATGTAATATTTATGTAAATACATTCCGATTTTATTCTATATTAACAGCCAGAAATGTCAAAGAGCACATAAAATGAAACAATACCATCTCCCGGTAGAGTGGAATTTAAATTGGATTCCTCTTGCTGCCAGTACTTATGTTGGCCATCTGATGAAGAGGAAAACAGGGCACACTTTGATTGCATGTTGCAGATTCTTTACCCAATAATCTTGCCACCACATATTATTCCCTTGCAGATGTGGGCCCTAATCTGCGTTGAAGGATGCCGCTCTTGTTATTTCTCTCCTTTCGTTGTTTCCGAGGAGATATTAATAATGTGCTCTATTTCAGTATGTATGGAAACAATTTCATGTTGTGTGTTTGCAAATGGTCAGTGTCACTGAATGAATGGGAAATTAGGTACTCCTGTATCTCTCACAGCCCCAATATGAATCTCTGATGAATAAAGCATCTAAAATGTCATATTCCAAGAGATGTTCAAAACTCTGACAATACAGAACAAATAAAAATAAGATTTAATTATGCTTGTCCTCTTTAGCTATGTGTCATTTAGTTTATTGTGTTGTACAGAGGGGGATTTTCCAAAGGAATATTCCTTCCACCTTAGTTTGACTTGATTTAATGAAAAACTATAATCAGTTTGACGTGATATTTGGATTAATATAGAGAAAACAAATGAAAAAGAATGCTAAATGTTTAAATCCACTTTACATTTTATTTAACATAGCAATGAAAGGATCTTAATCAGATGACATACCTAATTTACAAATCCACATGGACGATATACAGATATACAATCACCCATGTAAAATATACAGAAATATCCATAAATTCTATTGGTCAGTAAAGTCCTTGTCACTTTTAACTTAAGGCCACCAGCATCTACACGGACGGATGGTAGATATGTGTTTATGGCTCAAGATTACCTTAGAGGCTAACTAGATAGCTAGATAGCTTTGCAATTTAAGTCAATCCTTAGCAGTTAGCTGGTTTGGAATTCCCATTTGTATTGCCTATCCTGCCCCTGGTATAATTGTAAATGAAATATAAGATAAATATAAGATTTGGGGAAATTAAATATAAGATAAATATAAGATTTTGGGAAATCTTACTATTGGCTCTTTAAACCAGCCACATGGTCTTAACATGTTTAGGGATCATTAATATTCTATTAAGTATATCTTTGAGATATCCCTATAGCTCTGCTGGGATTTACCTGGCAAATACGCACATAATTCACAGTGTAATTCAGAGCAAAAAACAAGACGTGAAGTCTAAGAAACGTAGACCTCAGAGAGAATTGTGTCACGGTATAGATCAATTGATGAAGCGAGTAGTGTAGTAGGAGTTCCCAAGAGCGCAGTGGGCTGAATTTTTGTGAAATGGAAGATGTTTGGGACCATCAAGACACTTCGTAAAGCTAGGTATTCTATGGTAGGGTTCTCCCATTTTGGAATGGTAGAACATTCCAGAAGGAATGTCAAAAAGGCGTTTATGTTTAGATGGAAGCCACTCCTGAATAAAACAAAGAACAGTTGGCTAATAGCACCCCTAAGGTGCTGTGAACATACTATAGAGATGCTTCTCAATAGCATGGACAAGGAGACCGTTCAGGATTGAGAGAAGAATGAACAGAGCAAAATACAGTGAGACCATTGAAGATAAACTGAGGTATTCACCCTTTGCGGTGAGAAGGGCAGTAGTTGATGAGGCCACTAAGAGGCCTATGGCAACTCTAATGGAGTTAGTCTGCCATAGCTTGCAACAACAGTCCGGTGCATCACAGCCGTAGCTTTTATGGGAGAGTTGCAATCTTGCATCAAATCTCAGGTAGAGTTTGCCAGAAGGCATGTGGGATTATGACCCCCAGTGGAAGAATATTCTATTACTATGGGCTTCAACGCTAAGCGTTAACACTGCATATCGTCGTGGGGACAACGTCCCACAATTTAGATGGTTCTCTGCATCAGGGCCTGGAAGATAAGATATGTTGCTTAGTACTTTTCTTTATTTCTTTATTTTCTTATTTTCATGTGCTTTGAGTAAATTCCTCTATAATGAAAAGCGCTTAACAAATGCAATCAATAATTATTAGTGACTTGTATACTTATATACATGTTTACACATCATATTCCGAATATACCTTACATAGAATAATCATTTGATGCTTAAAATTAAGCCTTCAATAGTTATTCGCCTTAATAAACTGAAAAAGGAATGCAGCTAGCAATAATCTGTAATAGGCCTCACTTAGGGAGTGACCATTGAACGAGGTTCATGGGGAACACAGGATTGCCACTGTATTACTGTTCTTGATATGAAGGTACAGTAAGGCTAAGGTTTTTCATTACAGATTGTAATAGGATGTGGTTCGCAAGGGGGGTTATGCGACTCACCTCTCGGACAAAAATGGCAATGACCAAGGCCTGCATACAAGGTAACGGGATTGATGTGGTTATAAATTACTCCGTGGCGCCACCTAGCCCCGGCTCTCTCACACTTTGTCATCAGTACAAGGCGATAAAGCAGGGAAATGAGTCTTCTTTTTGAATACATCAATGAATACGCGAGTGGTCATTATTTAGGGCATGCCATTTTCAGGCAGCTGTGGTGCCATGCTCCTTGATACCAAATTACCTGACTGGAATTTTCCCCATGCCAACACGGCATGAGAAACAGGTTCAAGTTGCTCTTTGGCTTTCAATAGCCCATTGACCTCCATGTATTTATGTCCCTTGACATATATATATATATTTATTTTTTTACATTTCATATTCAAAATGTAAGTCATTTCCATTCAAGGGCAACTTAATAATTCAGAGCTTGTATGACAGTAAAAGAGCATTCACCTTTTAGCATCCAAAATATTTTAGTAAGCAATATTTGTAATTGGTTGTCCGGGCCGGGTTTTTACCCATAAAGTGCCAGAATTGGAAAAATGCGTTTTATGACGGCTGGGCCTAGCTGCCTCCTTTGCCCTTAAAAAAATGCCCCGAGAGTAAGAGCCCACTGAAAATAGAGTCGTAAATAATGTGAGGAGCAATGGGTTTTCCTTTAAATAAATACCGATCAGGTTTATGTTGAAAGACAATAGAAAACGTAGGCCAGATATGCAGTTTACAGTATTTATAGCTGCAATATTGAGGTGCCAGCACCGTAATTTCATGCCCCAATGAGAATGGCAAGGTCACAGCAAAGCTTCAGCTGAGCATCTGCTAATATGGTGACTCATAAACAGGGGTGTATCAGGTGCACCAAATAATACAGTATAATGAAATACGGAAGAGCTTTCCATTATTGTTCGTTTTTACGGTGTCGTCATTAGATGTAATTTATGCCTTAAAAACATTGGTCTCCTTGCCAGGTCGATCAGCAATGGGGGGTCCAAGGGGTTATTCCACAGATTTGGGAAAAACATCATTCCTTTTTTCGAAAACCTTTTTGGAGCATTTTCCTTTTATATGTAATACTCTGTCACCTTGTTTTCTATCTTCTTTAAATGTATTGATACATGTTCTGTGCCTCAAATGTCACCCTCTTCCTTATATTGGACATTCTACAATGGGGTTGAAATTAAATATTGTCCCCCAAAACCTTCCTCACATGTCTACCAACATCTGGTAGATATTCAGCATATTACTCACAAACTTTGTATTATTGCGTATTTAACATATTTACATGAGATAAAAAATGTTTTACCAATAAAGGATCATTTTTATTTAACTTTCTATCAGATTAATTTGACAAAGAATGTTCATTGGATTTATTAATCTGAAACGGATATTGTTTCAGGCATTTCTATGCTTTATCAGCTCTGTTGACTGTACCAGCAATTCTAGACTGCAATCCTCAAGCACCGGAAGGAGCACACTGTCCATCGTTCTACCTCAAATGACCTCACGGGTTTTCGCTAGACTGCAAGGCTGCCGTATTCGATTCATATTCGAGTTTCCAAAATGTTACTTATTTTACATACTTACCGTACATATTGTTTATGTGGAAGATTGGGTAGTGAACTTGTTAGTCAGTTGTCTGGTCTGTGGTCCCTAGGTCTCATTTCCTGCTTTATGCTCTTGGTCAAGACATCAATCCCCCCACTAAGTAGTGTTTAGGCTACTGTATAAAACACATCAGCCAATATCAGTCCAGCTGGAGAGCTGCTGGGTGTGCATGCGTTAGATCTAGCCATACATTTCAGCTCCATTTTCTAGATATAGTTCAGTAGCTAAAAAGTGATTCGAGTGTGGCTTGGGCAGAGGTTTGCAAACCCAGTAGCTTTTCTGCTGTATGGTTGGCCACCCTTGACAACAAATATTGTAATCTGCAGCCAAATATTCCCTAAATCATTGAATGATAGGTAGGCTAGCTACTTAAGGCAATTCTTCTGATTTGTTTGTGCACGTTGTTTGAGACGTGACTGGCAACAACTAGCTTATGGTAGCGAAATGAATACACCAGCCAAATAGCTTTTAGCATGGCTAGTTATCTAGTTATTCTGTTGTCTATCATTATTTTATAGGCTCTTTCGTTCTGTCCTCAGGCAACAGCCCACGTGCCTGCTGGCACACATACACTGTCCACACACCCAGGGGAAATCTCACTTGTATACTCCTTCATCTTTGTTTAGACCCAATGGAGGAGAGTCTAAGAGGGGATGGACCTTGGCTTTGTCATTCAGGGATTTGGTAAGATAGACAGGTGATGGAAGACTTAAACAGGGCATCATAGTACTGAAGTGTACTGTCTCGCACACGACGTGAAGGTCTTCTCTTTATTGCACTTCGATCCTTTGATCAACTCTGTTTTTCCACTGCGTGAATCTAGGTTATTAATAGGCAAAAAACTGTGCTGGTAGGATGTTCTGGAACGCTCTGGCTCAAGTTATGTGTTCGAATAGGTACTGCTACCTAAATATTAGTCCTGCTGGTATGGTGCCTTAGACAGCTCTGGTCCACCTCATGCACCGGAGGTGTATATAAAATGGCTTGTCTATGTTTAATAATACGGTTGTTATTGAATTTAAACTGAAAATATCTCAAGATGTAAACTGAACAGTTTTTTAAAGTTAAAATTTTGGGTGTGAAACGGAAGCCATAGAGTGTATGACCTTTTCAGGCACTAGGGTGCCATTTGGGATGCAGACCTTGCAGGTCTCACTCAATAATATGCCACTGTTGTGTCTGCTGTGGTCAGATGAATCCAGCATCCAGGGACACGTTATTGCTTATTGGACAGTGCAGCCTGACTGCATGGGCTCAGCACATGGTGAAGCCACTTCCTGGCACTCAAGACCCACCGTTGATGACAAGCCGGCCAATATATTCCTTCAATTATTCAACAATTTCAATGCCCAATTGAAGCCCTTGGAGCATTTAAATACTTTTGGTGCCAGGATTCTCAACATATGTTGTTAATTTTCCAAGAGGTTCTGTAGGCTCCTGAGCTTCTCTTAAAGCTGGCCAAAGGAGGGATTTATTGTGAATGTTTCTTGCTGATCCAAAGGGTTTGTAGATGCAGAGTAAATGCTTATTTGACCCCTTTTGGGACCGCAATTATGAATCTTCTATAACACACATTCTCACACAGGTTCTTAGGAGACACAATACTTAAATTATTTGGTTTCCAGACAGTCATTGATCTAATTTCATAAACATTTCATTTAAGAAATTAAGTGTTTATGGGAGTTAATGTTGTAATGATTAGATCCACACGGATGACCAACTGTGCAGTGTATGCAGATGGCTCAACAATGTACTAATTCTCGTCTCTCACAACCTTCTTGTTATCGCTCTGATATTTGTTCTTCCCCCGAATAGTACAACAAAGACTAACTCTCTGTTATCAAAATGTCTCAGTGGATGAAAACCTCATCCCTGGCAGTATACCCGCAATTCAATACAGGTGTCTCAGTTTGTACAGCAATTTTAAATGGGTTTACAGAACCAAGTTAAGTTTGTGATTTCTTTTAATTGAAGCATAATGTCATTGAAATCTTCCACATAGGGAGACATATCCTATGTGTCTAATAAAAAAAATCCCTTTTTATTTTCTGCTGGAGTGTTTTTCTACACTTTCCTGGCTGACAAAACTTCTTGCTTTAGGCCAAAAGCAACTCCAGCCTCACAGAAATTAGTTTTCTTCACTTTCATATTCTCGTTTTTGGTTAGGCCCTGCTTCCTTTTATCCTGAACTTTAATCTGAATTCCAGAAGGTTCTGGGTTGGGCTAGAGCACGTGGGAACGTTTTGATACTCAGATTTTAGATAATCAACACGCATACATATTTTTGCTACATGAATGAATGGAAAGAGACTGGTAAATTTAGGTAACGATATTGCATAGAAGTCTTCTGTTTGAGTTGTCGGACGACTACTGAACACGATCATGTTGACTTGTCAAATGATCCATGACGGTTTCTTTGTTTTGTTTTCTACTGTTGTTTGGAGTTTTAGTTCAGCTCAAAATAAACAACTTCAGCCTTTTCCCAGACGCTCAGTGAAAGTTGTAATTATTTGTCTTTGTTTAGATTATGATGCTCATTAAAGACGAGAGACTCCTACCCATGCAAGCATATGGTGACGGAAATAAAATCCTTTCAGTCCACAAAGGGAAATGTTCATATTAGATTTTTTCCCCCCCTATTCTCCATTAGGGAGCTCTTGGCAATTTAATCACCATTAAAATCATTAAAAAAGATCTGAAGATTAAATTATATTGGCATTTGCAAAATTATGTAATACATTTACATCACAATGAGAAAATTAAAATAATGCATTTTCTCTGTCTGCGGTGTATGCGATCTGCACCTGGGAAATAACTGGATATGTGGACATACTCGGATATCTATATATCTTTTTTAGTATCTTGTAGGTGAGGTGATTTTTAGATGATCTGCAATTTTGAGGGTGGTTGGATATACTTGCAAAAAAAGTCAGTCTACCACCATCCCAATTTAACTTGGGATATCAATCTCTCCAGTTAGGAAGCATAAGCGATTGTGAATTAATATCATCTGTTTTTTGTGCAAATGAAAGTGACAACAGGGGTACTGGTGAGGCAACAGCAAGACAACCCCTGAAAAGGGAATGGTTTTGCAGGTGGTGGACACAGACAATTGCTCTCTCCTTGTCCTTCCTGACTTATTCTACTCTAGTTTTGCTATTGTCTTTGTCACTACTGGTACCATGAAGCGGTACCTGTAGCCCATTCAGGTTGAACAGGCAGTGAGGTTGGCATGAGAGTCCGATGTCCTCTAGTGGGACCTCTGCTCACAGCCCAACTGACATTTGCCAGAGAGCACCAGAAAGTGCAGGTACTCAACTTCTCTAGATGAACATTTTAGGTGGTGTTCACATTTGACTGTACAGGGGAGTGGCATTTAACTTTCTTCAACACTAGGTGCAACTATTTAATGAACAAAGGCCACACCTGTCAGGGGAATAATAATTGTGTGATTTAATTAACTTTTTGAGCTAACAATAGTGTACCATTAGTGTGCCAAAATTGCTGCACTGAGTTGCCAAAATAAGCATTGTGCTCTCTTAAAATATCTTGTAACACCCCAATAAGAACATTCTTGGTCAAAACCAATAGCTAATATTCAACACAATCAGCTGATACCAATTTGGGTTCCAATGGATTCTTATAATTTCAACAAATCCAAATGCAATCAAACAAAATGTATTTTTTCGTATTTTCCAATATCAAAATATCCACATTGATTTAAAAAGTCTAAATTAAATGATCAAATAAATACATTGTCTTTCTTTAAATGTACATTAAACAAATTCCTAAATATTCATTTAGTAAATGCACCTGACGGTTGAGAGTAGGCAGGACACAAGGCGCAGAGCAGGAGTATTATTTGTTTGTTTGTACAACAAAAGATGAGGCATAACTGAGAACCGAGGCACATAGCATTAGAGGCCACGTGGGGCTGCTGCCTCTAATTGAGGACAACCAAAAGGGAAGCACAGAGATGCCTCTACTGTCAGGCCCTGACTCGTACCCCCGGTCACAGAGATGCCGCTACTGTCAGGCCCTGACTCATACCCCAGGTCACAGAGATGTCTCTATTATCGGGCCCTGACTTGTACCCCGAGTCACAGAGATGACTCTACTGTCAGGCCCTGACTCGTACCCCCAGTCACAGAGATGCCTGTACTGTAAGGCCCTGACTTACATTTTTAGTAGAAATAATATTTGTCTTCTCATCAAAGAATCATGCATTTGCAGCACTTTCTGCCTTGTAGACCTTCAAGTTGTCAGTTTGTTGAGTTAATCTGAAGAGATGTCACCCCGTTCCTTACCAAAGCACCTCCTGCAAATTAGATTGGGTTGATTGGCACTTCTTACATACTATACGGTCAAACTGCTGCCAAAACAGCTGAATGGGTTTGAGATCCGGTGACTGTGCTGCCCACTCCATTATAGACAGGATTCCAACAGACTGCTTCATACCCTAAATAGTTCTTGGATTGGAGCTGTGCTTGGGGTCATTGTCCTGTTGTAGGAAGACATTGGCTCCAATCCAGGGTATGTACCTACCCTGTGATGTATTTAACACCACAAAAGCACCCTCATGCTAGCACATTGTCTCTACCATGCTTTACAAAATGTTTAATACTTTTCCACATTTCTTTGTATTCCTCTTTGCGCAGTACTTATTTATTTTAACGACATTAGTGTCAGTTTTTATCAAAGGTTCCAATAATTAAGGAGGTTAAGGTATGTGCTGAGCTGCTCGTCCTCAGAATCGTGGTTAAGTGTGCCTGGATGGTTTATGGGGAGAGCAAGCAGCCATGTTAGACAAGCTATTCCGTAAACCTTGGGTCAAAGCAAAAGCGTGTGTACATGGCCCCAAATAGGAACATTTAACTACCAGGTGGTATTTAAGACTCCAGGACCGGAGCTGAACACTGTGGTTTCAAGTATTATCATGAGATTCATAGTAGCTAAAAAGCATTGGGGGGGTTATTTAAGACTTCAACCTACTTTAACTTTGTGACACTCTCTCCAGTACTCGTGAACCAGTATTCCTATTACTGTGGTAATGCTGTGGCTGTTGTGTTCCAGGTCTGACTGATGAGGAGATTGAGCTGGCAATCCAGCGCTCCGGAAGCACGGACGAGCCCCTGGCCCTTACCCCTGTGGGACCCCACTACCCCCTTGCGGCTCCCCAGCTGGCACCTGTACACTACAGTGAGTGCTCAAACCCTTCCACACACACGCCTTCTCTCCTCAATACTACTCTATAGTTCTTAATATTTGATACTATTGGTGAAAAAAAAAAAAACATGTATTTTCCACAGTGTTCAGTTTGAACTAAATTCTGCACGTGTAGAAATGTGCACGTGTAGATGGATGTCAGTGGTGTGTGCAGTTTTACACATTAAACCGTAATGTTGTGTCAACATGCACGTGTACCTGTTTACCCTCAATCCAATCATAAAAGTGATTATCACCCGCAGGAGTGTCACAGTTGCCTCGCTTAGTAATTATTTCGCCAATGCCGCCACCCCTTTATCATGTGCAATCTCTCGCAGCGCCATTTCATACCAGGGTGTTTCACCCCAAGCAAGGCCCTGCTCCAACCTGTATCTTTATTACGCCATGGGTTATGAGCGCTGTCCACTGATTTACCAATGCAGAATGAAGTCTGCATAATGCTTAACCCGTATGACAATGATTCCCGATGTATTCCACCCTCATTTATTACTGCACTGTCCTTGACTCCCCCGGCATCTCATGTTTTGTAATGAAAGTGATGTTGATGGGATGGCCATGTAGTTAGGGGCTCTGGCTCGGACCATTCCATAGTCAGGGGTTTTATATCAAAACGGCTATAAGGGAAGCTGCATAATGAGGTGAGAGCCAGGGAGTCTTGTATGGGGGTCACGCTGAAAAGAGGGGGCTACCTCTCTGATGTCCTTGTTATGGGGACGCTGCACAGGGACCCACATCCATCTCTGTCGGAGTAATGGATACTCTGATCTCTATTTCAAACCGGCGGAAGGACAGGAAGGCCTCTTCTGAACCCAATAAATTTTAGAGGAGATTGGAAAACGGGGGATGGAGACCACCGTTCCATCCAGGGCTTAAGTGACAAAATAAAACAGGGGAGATGGTTCGGTGAATAGTACGAGGAGAGGAGAACGGGGGGGCCTAAGAGGTGGAATAGACACTGGTTAGTGGCGGGACCCCCCAGTTGATGCACTGACTAGTCAGGGTCAACCACCCACCCCAGAGACTCCTCCGCTTACCTTTCCACGCTGTGGCGAGACACGTGTTCCAAAGCCGCTGGGATGTTGATGAACACCCACACTGTGTGTGGTTACCTTACGGACAACAGGACTCCCATTGTGAATTTTTGATGGAAAAGGTGGCTGGCTGTTCCTGTCGACACTTCAGTGGCGTTGACGCGTGCCCTTTGCCCAAGTAGAGGATTGTTCCATTCACCTTGGACAATGGACAGTAGATCAGCGGTCGGTTCGACAAATCACACAAGTGGCAAAGCAATGAGAGTCTCTCAGGAAGGCATGCGATGCGGTGACCCATCTAGGTGAAATACGGTGTGGACAGTCAGGTCTGAGGGGGCGATAGTCTCTCATATCGTCCCTGACAGGTACGCATACACACACCACGCGCATGTTACATGAAGAACGTAGCTAAACCGAGGGTCCACATTCTCATACTGCGGGATTTCTGTGTTTTGCCAAAGAAAACATCTAGGTGATACAGTGTATACAGGGCTCTGTTGTTCGCCGTTGTTTCTGTATGTTTAGTGAAATATTTTGATGAATGTTGCTCTAATGTGGCCACTCAGACAAACCGTTGACAGCTCAAATGTGGCCACCCTGATGACAGCGCAAACAATAAAACAATGACACTTTCATTTTGCAATACAGGGACACACACTGGATCTGACTTACAGGAGGACACACTCTGATTCTGCCATACAGGGACAGACACTTTCATTCTGCCATACAGGGACACATTTATTGTTTCATAAAGGGACACACGCTTTCATTCTGTCAAACAGGGACACACACTTTCATTCTGTCATACAGGGACACACACTTTCATTCTGTCATACAGGGACACACACTCATCCTGTCATACAGGGACACCCACTCTAATTCTGAGACAGAGACACACGTTGTAGTTGTTTTCCCAACATCCCAACATCATGCACACTCACCTTCCTTACATGTCTTTCCTCTCCTAGATGTTTATAGAATCATAATACATCGGTCTCTTTTGTCAGTATTGAATAGAATTTCACCTATGGTTTTCTATGACCTTGTACCAGCTGATGTGTTCTGGTTTTGGTTTATTTGCAGAATCTATTCATTCTACATTTTCTAATGTATTACATTGGCATTTTCCTTTATGTTTATATGATTTTTTTTCAGTTTTATTTCAACCTGTAAAGTACAGTATTTAATATAAAGTGTTTTGACCAGTAATACCAAATGTCTTTTTCACAATAATATTTCATAAATTATTTTAAAGTGCAGTTCATAAGCATTTGTTCAGTGATACAAGTTATTTTCGTTCTATGCACATTGATTTGCAATGTGCTTTTAAAGGTTTAAGTACTTTTCTGCTTTCATACATACGTACATTTTATACATATGTTATGAAGGATCTTAAAATAGGTACACATTTTGTCCCCCCAGTTTTATATCTAAAGTATTTGACAGTTGTCTTCACAACTGGCTCTTATAAGTCACGTGTGTTTTCATCATAAATGCATTCACAGAAGAGCTTTTCATTTATGTCTGACATACAAGGACCTGTGCAAGAATGCTTGCTTTAATTAATTACAATCACCACCAAAAACCATTAGAAAGATGAGGGAACACCCCAGGAGGCAGGCCTGGTGTCATCCTCTACCATTCACAGAAACCTCACCAGCCGAACTACATAGACTGGACTGCAAGGTGCAAAACACTAGTTAGGCTCAGGAACAGGATGGCATAACAAATAGCAGCAAAAAGAGCTCATCCATACGTGCCTTTGCCAGAAGGTTTCAACCTTCAGCAGGACCAGTATCTGGTGCTTTGGGTGAGAAGGAACTGGAGGAGCACTGCCAGAGCCCTAAAAAATGACCTCCAGCGGGCTACTGGTGTGCATGTTTCTGACCAAACTGTCAGAAACATGCAGAGAGCAGGTTCACACAGAGTACATGTGTCAGACGTGAAAGAGTCTGGAGACAGCATGGTGAACATTATGCTGACTGCAACATTATTCAGCATGACGGGTTTGGAGGTGGGTTAGTGAAGGTCTGGGGAGACACATCCTTGGAGGGTCACACAAACATCCATGTGTTAGCTGGTGGTACCCTGACTGCTGTTAGTTACCGGGATGAAATCCTCCGACCCATCATCAGACCTGGGTTCCTCTCTAAACAGGAACTAGATGGCGGCAGAACATTCCTGGAAGCGAATCACTAGGGAAGATAGCAGCGCCTGGAGATGTCATCAAATACAAAGGATTCGCTTCAAAATACTAACAATTAATGCTTTTAATACTTTGTGAACATTATGCGAATCTGTCCAATTACTTTTTGTCTCCTAATATGAGGGCATTATGTTTGAAAAGTGCTGTAGTTCCTACATTGTTTACGGTTTATGGAGGTAAGTAACATCACATTAAAGCTGACAGCACTTTCACCTCCTGACTCATTTTACTTTAAATCCAGTGTGCTGGTGTACAGGGACAAAAACAACAACGCCACGTGTCACTGATGTACTGCACCATTTGTTTATCTTTCTTCAGGTCCCCGTGGCTACAGATGGAGAGATTATGGTGCCCTCACCGTCATCATGATGGGCATGGCCTTCGGCTTCCATCGCCTCTATAAGGTGCGCTTTGACTAATCACGCTTATGTCCCTTCTGTTAGGCTGGACGTCAAAGATACTGTTGGATCTCTGGGGAACAAAACACCTGTCTGGCAAACTGTGGAGGATTGTGGCTGGAAAAATTACAGTCGTTGTCAAATTCTTGGAGAGGGAGCTATGGATGCCAGGACTTACCGTCAATAAGATCTGAAGTATAGTTAAACTATTTTCTGGACCATATTTTAGATTATAATAAAGAAATACTGTTGAGCTTCTTTTCTATATGGTGTTTTCTATGGTGTTGAAGAACAGGCGTTGGCATGGCCACTAAAGGGCATTAGCGGATCTGTTCCCAAACATAGTTGGTGTGCCTTGGGTCCTTGCTGTAAAGATTATATTGGCTTGTGCGCTTCCGTCTAGCCACTCTACCATAAAGGCCTGATTGATGGAGTGGTGCAGAGATAGTCGTCCCTCTGGCAGGTTATCTGCAGAGATGGTTAACCTTCTGGCAGGTCTCTGCAGTTTCTCTGCTGAGATACTGTGAAGCTCTTTTTGAAGGCCTTTGGGTTCTTGGTCATTTTGTTGATGAAGGCCCCTGTTGCCCAGTTACTTAGTTTGGCTGAATAGCCAGCTCTGGGAGGAGTGTTGGTGGTTCCAAACCTTTTCCACAGCACAATAAAGGAGCTCACTTTTTTTCTGGTAATATTTCAACGTTTGAGCATTTTTGTCCCGGGATCTGTGCATCAACACACATCTCTCTGGTCTACACAGAGTTGCATGGACTTCATGGCTTTTTTCTTTCTCTAACATGCACTGCGAAGTGTGGCACCTAACATTGACTGTTGTGTTCAGTTCTAAATCATCTCCATGCTATTGAATTTGTGGACTCCAATAAAGTTCTGTAGACTTCTCAAGAATGGTCTGAGGACACAGTTTGCATTTGAGCTCAATTTGGATTGTCATGGCAAAGATTCTGAAGACTTACATACATGAGAATGTGTCTTTTCTTCTTGTAAAGTTACTCGGCACAATTTTCAAAAAACATGTTTTCACTATGTCATTATGAGGTATTGTGTGTAGATGGCAAAAATAATATAATTTATCAATTATAAATTAAATGTATCATACAATATGTGGAGAAATGAACAGGTCCAAATACTTTCTGAAGGCACTGTATGTACTAAAAGGTATATTAATCAATCACCTAATCAATACATTATAAGGGCAAATATAAAAACAGCCTTATTGCAGAAGTCTTTGAAATTCCATTTCATCCAACAATTTCTGTTACACAGTCCAGTGAGTTCTGTCAACACAGTTAGCCCCAATATTACGTTTATATTGGTGGGTTTGTGGTTACATCAGTCAACTTTGAATGTGAACAGAGGGCCAGACGTTCCATACATCACTCCCTCCTGGTTAAAAGCTCTGTCTTTGGCCAGCGTCATCACATGATCTCATTTGAACCCCTCTTATTAATTACATTTTTTTCTGCCTCTCTCACTATTCATTTTTTTTTATTTGGGGAAAAAACCTACCAGCACAGCCACAACCCTCTTTTGATATTATCCTCTATAAAGATAATGGGAAAAAAAATGCATCATGCTTAAAACCCCCTAAACATGGGCCTGGGAGGTTTCCTTAGTGACATGAATCCCACGGTAGCTTTTCAAATCACTGTGAATGGTTTGTGGAAACGGTTACTCTCCTTTATAGGTGGATGAGAGTTAGACAGTAGCCATTCTACCCCGTGTATCCAGCCCTGTGCGTGTGTGCACGTGTCTGTGCGTAGCTTCTGGATAGCAACGCTCCCATGATCTCATGACTGGGGTGTAGGGCTGGAGACTTGCTTCTTGTGGATGTCGGGTGCCATGGCAGAAATGTTTGTATATCGAGTATTCCAAATGGCACCCTGTTCCCTATAAGGCTCTGGTCAAATGTTGTGTCATTTGAGGCTTCGGCAGTAAATAGTCTTTATCCTATAATAAACCGTGCTGTACTACTCCACGTCGAAGAAAAACAAACTATATTGCTATCTGGGTACTCAAGCATTGCGATCTGTCTAGTGAGAGGCCCACCATTTTAATACACATTATTCAACTGTGTTTGTCTAGTGAGAGGTCCACCACTTTAATACAGACTATCTGACTGTGTTTGTCTAGTGAGAAGGTCCACCACTTTAATACAGACTATCTGACTGTGTCTGTCTAGTGAGAGGTCCACCACTTTAATACAGACTATCTGACTGTTTGTCTAGTGAGAGGTCCACCACTTTAATACAGACTATCTGACTGTTTGTCTAGTGAGAGGTCCACCACTTTAATACAGACTATCTGACTGTTTGTCTAGTGAGAGGTCCACCACTTTAATACAGACTATCTGACTGTTTGTCTAGTGAGAGGTCCACCACTTTAATACAGACTATCTGACTGTTTGTCTAG
>JACXGK010003205.1:0-13729 GCA_016801125.1 Novumbra hubbsi | reverse complement strand
CTATGCGACGCGAGACCCACCAGCTCGTAGCGTTGGAGGTGGGATTCCCCGGCGGGGCCTCGCCCGCTGCTGTCATGTCACCGGAGGGCAGCGGCAGCCACACCATATGCCCCAACGTCTGCCCGTACTTCATTTATGCTATAGTGGCACCATGTAAACACAGCTTTCCCAGCAGCCTACTTATTAATTACTCACTGTTGACACACTTTTTATCTTTTTTCTACTTAAAAGTGTTTATTACTAAAACTGCCGTCGCCTGTCCCCTCGGGTTGCAGGGAAAACCTGGTTCGGACTATGGCTCACTCCTACGCCAAGAGAAAGGCTTAAGAAAAAGTGACTATTCTTAATTGAAACATGGCTGACTTTGTAAAGTTTCGCACTTCCGTTGCAGAAAATCTGTGCACCTACATACAGTATTTATTGTAGATTTGAAAAGGCTGTGAATATCTTAATGTTTTCTTTGTGCTAATAACATTAGACATTTCAAGGCCATAAGTTAGGCATAGGTAAGTAAACTATATGAAAAAAATACATATGTACACACTTTGATTTATTAGACAGTAAAAAAAAATATATATATATATACAAAGGCTGCATGTGGGCTTTATGATGAGTGAGTTGTGAGGTACATTTAATCCACCAAATAGAGTCAAACTGAAACATGGAGGACAAGCTAGACTTGTTGGTGGGAAAACACATCCTCAATTTCCCATGTAAAAGTTGTCTATAATGTCCTTTTTGCTGTAAAGCCTACTAATGGTGCCAATTTCTGTTTAACCTAGCGCTGAGATACCTAGGCTATCCTATAATACCACTCAACTATGTTTTTTCAACAATCTTGTGACAAATGTCTATTCTGGGTTCCATCACAAACATCTATCCTGTAATATGTATTATTTTCTGTCAATCTGTCTGTCCTTTTTCCTGATCTATAGTTTACTTTTATGTAGCGGTTAATTTGTTTGTGTTAGTTCCTTGCAATATTGACCTATGATTGTTTAGGCCACACTTTTATTCGCCCAAATATTGCCTTTGTCCATCCAGATGTGAATCCGTCCATTCAGATGTGAACCCAACGGTCCCTGGTCAAAAGTACAGCACTACATAGGGCTTATGGTGCTATTTAGGATACATCCTTGTTCTCCATCCTGGTGAGAAGTGTAATAGCGTGTCATGTTTTTAATTGCAGAAATACATCCTTCCCCTCATTATGGGCAGCAGAGAGGACAAGAAGCATCTGCAGAGGATGGAGAGCAACATGGGGGAGATGAGTGGCACCCTGACACAGACAGGTGAAGATTAACATCTTCATCACTTCTCCCTCCCTCCTTAACATTTTCCTTCATTTATCTGTTGCCAAAATCCGCGCTGCGCGTTTTTAACAAATGACTCCGCTGTCATTTTGCTTTAATTTGAAATTGCTTGTTTACTGTCAGACTCGGCCTCAATTAATTACGTTTCACTGAAAAGCTCTTAACCTCCGAATATTAATGAGGGTTTGGGAAATGACAAAAACTCCCACCCGTCCACCCTTCTTTCCACCCTCGCCTCCTTCTCCCTCTTCCTGTCTCCATTCATCTGTCTCACCCTCTTTTTCTGTCTGTCTCCATCTTCTTTTCTCCCTCTTCGTGTCTGTCTCGCTCTCTTCCCCTGTCTCTCTCCACCTTCATTTCTCCATGTCTGTCTGTCTCTCTCTCTTTCCCTGTCTCTCTCCACCTTCATTTCTCCATGTCTGTCTGTCTCTCTCTCTTTCCCTGTCTCTCTCCACCTTCATTTCTCCATGTCTGTCTGTCTCTCTCTCTTCCCCTGTCTCTCTCCACCTTCATTTCTCCATGTCTGTCTGTCTCTCTCTCTTCCCCTGTCTCTCTTCACCTTCCCATCTCCCTCTCCATGTCTGTCTGTCTCTCTCTCTCTTCCCCTGTCTCTCTTCCCCTTCCCATCTCCCTCTCCATGTCTGTCTGTCTCTCTCTCGTCCCCTGTCTCTCTCCACCTTCCCATCTCCCTCTCCGTGTCTGTCTGTCTCGCTCTGTTCCCCTGTCTCTCTCCATCTTCTCCCGGTGGGGGGAAAGTTCATTCTGGTCTTGCCGTGGGTGGTGTGGCGGCTGGCCTCAGCACAAGGCCCGGTGATTAAGTGTGCCGTGACAGGTGCGTCTCCCGTGTCGGACAGGTGAGGAATCTCAACTTGGCTGTCAGAGACGGTGTGAGCGAGAGGGGTTGGGGGAGGAGAGAAAGGGAGATGCATCCCTTGTCTGGTGTCAGCGTAATTAAACACGGTAGGAAGAAGCAGAAATGAGGGACGCCTCTGAGATCAACTTCTAACTTATTAGCATAGTGTCGTGCATTTTTACCTCTCTCTTTTAATTTTGAGGAAGGTGTAGCTCTTGGTTTAAGACAGAAGAGTTGGTCACTGTTGGTGAAGTTGTCCCGTAAGAGCATTCAGTTGTATCATGGGAGGGGGTAGTTGTGATGAATCAGATAAAGTCAGGGCATTTATACGTTGAACTATAATTCAGTTTACATTTATCTGTCAGTTATTTTCAACATACTGAACATCGGTTCTTGGGTTAGAAAATGCAAATGATACATTTTAACCAAGATCCACAAAGATCCAAACATTGGTTCATTTCAAGTCGGATTCAGCTCCCTGATGAATGTGTGAACTGACTCGCATCAGTGTATTCAATATTAACTTAGACCACGCAAGTATTTTTCAGAGTACCCTTCTGAAACAACGTTTTGTACCTTAGTATCAATTAGATTTTATGTGCATTGTAGATTCACTGTTGTTTTTGTCCAAACTAAATTTGATGGTCTTTGTTGCCTAATATATCCAGAGTAATTTCAAAGTCATCACTGGGGAGTGTTACTGTGCCCAAAACTTAGAATTATCTTCTGATGTTTGGGTATTTTTTTGTGTGCTTAAAACATAAAATTGTTACTTTTAAATGTGCATTCTAAGGTTGGGACATACAACACACATAACTATTGATTATTGAATTCAAAAAGTAACTAGTCTTAAGCTGCATTAAAAGATGTCAAGATGCGCGATGGTCCAGCAACAGCCAGGCCAGAGTCCAAGGTTAGTTAGCTGTCTAGTAAGCTGCTAATCACACCCCCTTCACGGTTCATATTTCTTATATAGGCCACTGAGCTTCTGGATCATGGGGTACGTCCTTAGTTCCATTTGTCACCACCTGATAGACCCCAGCAACTCCTTCCACTGTTGCTGAGGGGTCAGTTAGGTCAGTTTAGACCCTTGACTTGTTGACAGGATGTCCTAGATCTACCCCTTCTCCTCTTATTGTGTCTTTTACTCACTTCTCCTTGACCGTGTGTTTACCCGTGTGTTTTTTTTTTTTACTAAATTGTATTGGCCTTAATAAGATGTTGTGGCAGGACCTGTAGTGAGCAGTTCATTTAAAAACGGGTGTTGCGGAGTTGAGGCGCCAATTACTCTAACCCTGGAAGTGTCTAACCCTAACCCTGGAATTGTCTAACCCTAACCCTAACTGCAGCTACAGAAGCATTTGCGCCGAACATGTTACCAAGCCGTCGTTGTTCCTCCAGTTTCAAGAGCTAATCAGTTAGCAAAGCTGTCGCCAGAGAGTAAAATGGTAATTTTGAAAGGAGTGTAGGCAGATGTTGCCCTGTTAGAAACATATTTATGTACATTTTCGTTATGTATGCACAGCATATCTAAGACTTGTATTTTACTTTCAGGTGTGGCTACGGTTAGAGTAATATAGTCTGTATCTCATTGTATTGTCGGATTGAGATCAACAGGCGCTAGTGTACATATGGGTACAACTCTATCCAGACAAGACCGGTGCTTTTTACAGTACAGTGTGTCACCAGATCAAAACGCATTATGCCATGCTCCTCATACAGTCAAGGAAGGAACATAATGGAAATCATTTGGTCAATCATCAAATCTTACCATCCCATTGTGTTTTGGGAAAAGTCAGTATGTGGCAGCCAGGCAAGTGTCAATTCTATGCGGTTATGTCGTGCAGTGTGTGCCTCCGACTATCTGATTAACAAATGAGTTCTTGTGTTGTCATTTTGGCCGCAGCCATGCAAAAATGTTCCCTGCGTTTGGCGAATTCCTGTTTTGTTTATTGTTAAAGAACCGATTCTTTCATAAGTCTCTCGTATTCCGTAGGGAGCAGATATTCCCGACCTTAAGCCCTCTCATGGAAAACTCGCTGTCGTTTCCCTCAGTCACCACAGCGAACTAATTTGCTGTGACTGCAGTACTCAAGCTGCTATTGTAGTTAATGACTGTTGCAGTTAACAGTTGGGGAGAGGGGTTGCAATTATACTGAGAGTTCCCCCTCTGCTTCCTCTTTCTCCTCACAACGCTGAGTAATAGCGTCCAACTGCTTGGCTGCCAATTGCTTGAACCCCTTTTGTTAAAGTTCATGTATTTCTCTAGTGCCGGGCGCAATGAAGTGATGTATCCTTTTGAATACAACCGCATTACTCTCTGTGCCTGAAGTAGGGCCTTGACTCCCATTATGATTTCCCTACAACTTCACACGGACAATTAATGAATGGGTCTTGGAAGCACTTCAGCACACACAGCCTGTAATGGAATTGTGCGTCTGTTTGGCCCTCTTTGTCAGTGGGAACCATATTGGTGACCAGCTGGCCATTAAAGGCGGAGACAGGCCTGGACATATGTAGTGTACATTATATGGAGGTATTTACTGAATAATTTACTGAATACACAATGTCAGCCTCTCCAGCAACAGCTGCAAGCCCTTGCTCACAGTCTCTCACATTCAAGCTCGCACCCAGCTACAAAGTCTCTTTCTGATTCAAGCCAGGCCAAATTTATTGACCTCCTTATTTTTTGGCTTCATGTTTGTGATGGTATAATACTCAGTGGCCAGGAAAATATGGATGGACTAAAATGGCAGCATACAGGAAGGTCTGCACAAGCTATATACTCTTTGCACCATTGTCTCAATTATCATTTTGAAAATGTAGACGTATTGGCTGACAACTTCGTTCCATGTTCTGCTTGATTCATGTTGATGAATTGTGGTTTTGATGCAGCCATTTGCAGTATTATACTTTTAGCGACTACATTTTCAGTAAACACAACCTAAAGTTTTAAACAACTTTTAGGGTTTTATATGGCAGCTATTTTAACATCTTTGTATTTATCTATGTATTTTTTATCATAATTTTTGTATCTAATGTTTTTTTTTTTACTTTTATCTGTGAAAATGTTGCATAAATTGCTCGGTAATCGTTTTCTTTTGAACATTTGTATTAAAAATCCGCATTAAACTTTTACCTATTATCTAGACATCTGAAATAAAGGGCATTCAGAGTGTTTTGGTGTAGTTTTGAAGAATTTAATAGTTTGGTTCTTGATGAACTCGGGGAGGGACTTCTGCCGCTTGGAGTCCTTCAGAGTGGGGTTAGACATTGAGGAGGACAGGGTGGGAGTGAAGGGCGGGTCAGCAGCTTTTGAGAAGTTGCGGCCGTTTTGCAGAGATGGCATGGTGCTGGTGGGACCATGAGCTGGATTGGCTGTGCTGCCTGCCTCCGGGGGTACCTTCTCATCTCCCTTGTTGAACACATTGGTCCTAACTCTGCTAAAGCCATGTTCGCTTGAGGGTCATTCAGGCTGCTTGGGGCCTTCAGTTCTGTTGGAGGATTGTAAGTAGTGTGCATGCCTTGTGTAGATGGGAAGTAGGAAGGGTTCTTCATTAGATGCATAACAGTGATCTGCCTTCATTTCTTTCTAAATACAGATTGTGCTAGCATTTAATAATTAAAGTTCCATAATTCAAAACGAACTGGAATTTGTTAAAATACAAAATTTTTGCCATACTTTAATTTAGTAATTAAAGCATGTATGGACATTTTCTTTTTAATGAAATGCGGCATTATCTACTGTCACCTAATATATAACATCTTATCTGAAATTTTAATCGCTTGAGCCTGGTACCGAATGTAAAATGTTTTGCTTCAATGTAAATGAATCTGTACAGTAGGGAATGGTGGTGTTTTTCTTCTGACATCATGGATCTTAACAAGATCCCCCCCTTAACCATTTGCTGACATAAACCTCAACAGTAAGCAGCTACAATATCTGTTGTAAATCTGATTAGGCTTGATTTAACACTTTGGATGACAATGATTTATATGAATGTTTATTGGCTTTTGTTAATGGAATCAGTTGATGAAACTTAATGCATTGGATGGTAATACACGAGTAGATGGAAAGCAAGGGGCCAACACACTGGGTCTTGTGTTGTTGGAAATCATACACCCTTTTGTAACACCAACACTTGAAATAATTCAATCTTCAAAGTCAATAGGAAACGAGCAATATTTATTTAGATTAGGCAGGACATTTTGTCTGGCAGCCTCCACCCAAATGAGAGGGCTTTTCCCCCTTTGTTGATCCTTTGAAGATTTAAGATGCATTTGAAGCCAGTGTCTGCATGGATAATGGAAGGTTAGAGACTTATTTGATTTAAGTTCAGACACCAGAGATTAATATCTCTATTTTACGCGTCAAGCATCTATGACAAAAAAGCGAATATATATATATATATACACACACACACACACAGTACAACGTTTTTCTTGTTAAGTGGTTAAAGCATAGACTGTCTGCTTTAATTGTCAGCAATATCAGATAAACCATTTTGAAATAACAGCCCATTCGGTTCTTAGTACCCCCATGTGTGTTTGTTGGCATTATTAGTGCATGCACATGGGAGCTGTCAATGTGTAGTCTTGGTTATAGGCGATTCTTGTGCATTTATAGTCATCTTCTGGTGTCCAACCACACAAGGACCAATGTGTCAATCCAAGTCAAGCTGAGCATCATGACTTGGATAAATCTGAATGAATTGATCAAAGCCATTGCCTAAACATTAGGCATGCCGAAATCAATGGTTTGGTACCTTACAAGGACGAAGTACAAGTACAGGTCAGAAATGGCAAATGACCTGGGCGTATATGATGACTGCTTCTGGAACTGGCTCCCGTGTTTCGTTGATGATGTAACTGCTAGCTGTAGGATACATTCTAAAGTGTTTAGATGCATGTTCCTTGCTCAAATGCCAAACAAATACATTAAAACTCATTAGGCAGCATTTCATCTTGCAGCAGGACAATTACCCAAAAATACTACTAAAACAGCCAGGAGCTTTTCAGGATCAAAAAGTGGAATGTTTTTGACGGGCCAAGTAAATCCCCCAACCTGAACCCAGTTAAGCATTTGTTGCACTTGCCGATGACAAAACTGAAGGAACAAGCTCAAGATGACTGCAGCATAGACCTGGAAGAGCATTACAAGGGAAGCTATGCGGCTTCTTGTGGTGGCAATGGGTTTCAGACTTCAGGCTGTCATCGATTGAAGGATTTAGTTGAGGGGATAGTTTTATCTCTATTCATAATATTAATAAAAAGTAATAATGCTTATTCCAGATCGGACAGATGTTATTGATAGCATTTTCAGAAGAATGACTCCATGTGTTTCCAATGTACATGTTCTGTGTTTGCAGTGACACAGCTTCAACAGACCCTGGCTTCAGTACAGGAGCTCCTGATCCAGCAGCAGCAGAAAATACAGGACCTGTCTCAGGAACTAACTACATCTGAGGTTTGACATCTTCAAATTAAAACACAAGTTCTAAGGGTTTTTGTTATGCATGATTTGTCTTGCAGCATTTAAGACAATTTCATTAGTTGCGTGCAAAAAATCTCAGGTTTTACTGTTTATGTGAATGAAAAACCCAAATCAAGCTAATTAGCTTCAATCTGTGATTAATTGCTATGATTTTGACTAGTTCCGGATTAAAGCAGTTGTTCACAAAAGTCTACACTGCTTTTAAGTGCAAAGCAAAGCAAAGAATCCAGGTACTTTCAATTCTCTTGAACAAGGACTGGCCCACAAATGATCCAACGAATTAACTGATTTCTGGAGGCGATTGGCTGCTCCACAGCATATTTAAGTGTCATTGCAAAGGTAGTTAATACTATTGCAATCAATAGTTTTTTTGGGGGGGAGGGGGTTCCTGGGGCTCAGTTCTTACGCAGTTCGCTGTTTGTTTTCAGTACTGCAACATATATTAAATTGCAATATTTAGAGATTCAGTAAACTGTGATTTCTAAGTAGAAAACTATAAGATTAGTATTTCAAAAACATTTTCTAAATTTAAAATGAATGTACATGAAACATATGACAAGTAGAGTAGCTCTTCGGCTTGGGGTATACTTTTTTTCATCCTTTGTTATGTATTCTTTGTGAATCCAAGGATGCTTTCCCCTGTTTAGAGAAGACAGCATTTTAAGTTGCTTACATTATTTTACATGAATTACTTTGAACATACCCACTAGATGCCATTATTTCTGCTAATTTTACTTAATTTCTAAGTGTTGTTGTTTGTTTGTGTATATTTAATGGACCACATTAAATAAACACTTTTTAACTTTTTGTAGAAAACAAATTGCTTTTGCTGCATAATTAAAAAGTGGTTATCCTTGCAATTCTAGCCAGTCCTCCATGAAAGCAATTCAGTTTGTTTTTGTCATCATTACATCCCTGATAGCCTCATCATCTTCTGACATAACTCTGTTCTTGACTTTAATTTTACTGTCCGCTTTCACAATCTGCAGAGAGTTATAATCGTTAGGGTTCTAAGGACCCAATGATTGTTTAAAATGTGTCACGTCACGAAAAAACATTGGTGCAACTTAAGTGCAAGTATGAAATGTTACTTGTTCTATATCACGCTGTCATAAATCGTTTTATGATCATGGGCACAAAAAACTGCCTTGGAATCAAGACTATCTCAGGCATTGTTTTATGTCTGCAGCTTGTTAAGCACATGGGGTGTTCGCCTGTAGCATCTGGATGGCGCAAGAAAACATATGTGAACACATCTGTTTTGGCACCGACGACAAAGAAAAATATGAATCTCTACCCTGGGTGAGGCTCATCAAAACGGCCGCCTCATAGTTCATTTTCAAGTGGCTCTCTCTTGCCCCCACGCCGCTTCCTAGACGGAGTTGAAAGGATAGTATATCAGCTGTGTTTTGGGGTTAGAGGGAAGGGGTTCTGCAAACAAAACTTTGTGTGTGCTATTTTTCTTTGTACCCGCAAGTCTCAATCTCATCCAGTCATTGTTAAGCCCACTTAAAACAATGAACTGCAGTACATCTGCGGCACCAGGGAACAACACGTTTTTTTTCAGTTTTCGTTTCCACCTTCGCCAAAACACAGATTGGATTAAAAAGTTGCCGCCTCATTTGCCATGAGTGCCTTGTTGGAAGGCAGCAGTGTATAAAAAGTATATTTCACATCAAAACACCCATTAAACAAATCATAAACTCGGCTTTATAGCTAATGTTGATCTTCCATTTTCTGCAGAGGGATGTAGGAGCTCTGTTGTTCCCGGGCCATATGGGAAACTGGGAAATTGTTTTCAGGTCCGGAGTGTGTGATTGGGAACACATGTTGGAGCTGCCGAGCTACTTATCGTTTATAGTTTGCGGCTTTCTGGGTTTTCTCCCCCAGCCGCTCAAAGTGCGCCACTCTTGGCAATTATACCTCTCAACGCGGAAATGTGTCTTTAACCCAAACCACATGGCAACTTCTGTTTTGTCAAATGCTAAGTAAACAGTTCTGAATTGAAACCCAAACTGACTGGGGATGTCATTATAACACACACAGGCACACACCCGTATAATATTCCCTGTGTTCTGCCTACACAACTCGAGAGCCCAGCAAAATGCCCTCAGTGGGAATTTAACCTAGAATATTATCACACAGTTTTTGCCACTAATGTTAAATGCCTCAGTTAAGAGTAGGCTTCAGGGTAATTAGTCTTCAACGTTAACAGGAGGGTTAGCCCCCCATTTTAGTCCCATTATCATTACATATCTGACTGTTAACTGTATTTGCTTTGCTGTCTCCATTCTGGGCTAGTCCTTTTTATTAGTGGCTGCACATACACGATTACTAAACTGCTACTCTCTACCAGAAGAAGCACTCCGGCACTGGGAAAGTAGAATAAATAGACTGAAATCAATTGCACCCGTGTTTTCCCTGGAAAACGCTCCACTGGGATATCTTTTGAAGCTAATTCTACCATAAATATACATGCATTACAAGGAAAAAGACACAACACAGTTGGCTGGTGGAGTAACTGAATTAATTTGCCTTTAGACATTTTGAAACAAGGCTTGTTAAGATCCTATCTGTTCCTAATGGTCCGTAGGCATTTTATCTTCATTTATAATATGCGTTGCCATCCATGGAGGACTTGTTGGATTCTTTTTTCTTCTTTTGCTCGTAATATCTTTTTCTGGAACCACTTAGTTAAGCAGCAGAAAGGAGCTGACCCTTATCACACCCAAGCAACCACTTGAGACAGATTAGGAACACAGTTATTACACCAGCTAGGAGGAAACGGCATAGCGCTTTAATAGAACTGGTCATAGATCAAAGTCTCTGTTCTTAAGCCAAACTACACAAAGTGATTATAGGGGCTGTTATAATCATATTAATAGAATTAGAAGATTACATTATTTTCATTTAATACTTACTTTGCTGCTTTAATGATTTTTTCACATGATGTTGTCATGAGCACCGTCTCATGCCACACTTGACAACCGAAATTACAGCCTCAGTTTTTATGACTTCATAATATCGACATGACATAACAGCTTATGATTGGTTAGCGTGACGCATAATGACAGGTGTTTGTGATTAGTCAGTTGTGTTCTGTTGTATATTTTGAGCAGTCATAAGAGTGCTGTCCATGTCGTGTCCTGATTTTATGCTTTGTTTGCTATTGGATTTTGCCATTACAAGAACCTGAGAGGTTTCAGTAAAAGTCAAATAAGTCATTAAGAGGCAGATTAGTATGAATTAAAACAATCCAAAACATATCTTGTATTTAGCAATGAAAAAGAATGAAAAACATGGAATGCACAGAGCTCAGAAATCACTTCCAAAGACAATGTACCTGAGGGTCAGCAAGAAGTTTAAATGACAGACTTCTATCTGCTAAAGAACAAGCAAATGCCTTCAAACTTAATTCATTTCACTTTATCCTACAGCTGATGAATGACCCCTAACATCCTCCCCATACAGAGGTCTAAAAGATCCCCTATCAAGTATTGAATTTGAAGCCCATTTTTGACTCTTTCTTTTTAAAGGGTTTGTTTGGTAGATTCTTAATAGTCAGACACTGATTATTTCTATTACCCAGAAAACTGTGTTTCGTTCATTTCTTGTTTTAGGCAAATATATTAAAGAACATTTACATTGACAATCACACGGATCATTCAGCAAATGAATTAGACCTGTAAGTTGCTAAATATGCTATTTGAAATCGAAGTAGCATTCATGTCTACACCCTATGATAACACATTTCATAAAGCATGTCTAAATGGCAAAATATTTCTTAAAAAACATTATAACGGGTGAATGTGGTTTTCCTAGAACGCTGTGGATGCATTTTTGATGCACACTTTAATAATCTATAATTGAACCGCTGCAGTGAAATGCAACCGGACAATTCTACCTTCAGAATTCCTTTGGGCTGTGGGCTTTGAAGGCAGGAGTCGTCAGTCAGGAACTAGATCTGCAACACAACCAGGTGTTTTCTGTCAGTCACCAGGTCAGGTAGTCCTGAGGCGTTGTCTCTGGGCTCAGGTCCTCGGAGGTATGAACAAAAACATTTGAGGGAGCATTTGATCCAATGATACCTCAGCATATAATTCAGACGGGTCCTACAGACCCATATCTTACAATTGCATTGCAAAAAACTATGGGCTGAGATTTGGGGGTCTAACTCAGGGGAGGTATTTATTCAAATATCTATATAATATCTATCCCCCCCTAAAAGTCAAGCACGGTTAAGTATCTGTTCAATTCAGGTACTTATTTCATTAATTTATTATTTTCATACTTTACTTTTAGGGGGGGATATTGCATTGTGGGAGTTGGCAAGAAAAGCATTTCACTGCCCCTCTAATATCAAATGGAAAACTATCTGTGCAACAAATAAACATTGATTCAATGGCTTTGAAGATCCAGCCTCGACTTTTGCAAAGAAAAAAATTCTAGTTTAAGGGTCTCACTTCGGGCCCGTGTGTATAATATGTTGTTTATATGTGAATAATGTTGAAGTATAGTTTTTTATAAAACCTCAGTTGTCCAAGAAATTCCAAGATTAAAAAGGAAGTTGTTGTGAGGACATGGGGCACAAATCTGCTCATACATAATATTGTATGCAATGTAGGTGAACCCTTCTGGGTCCACAGCAGCACATCCACAACCAGTAAGAGCTGATAATGGATAGATACATCCACCTATCTCTTTCAGTTCCTGATCCCCTTCTTCCTTCTAAACGAGTATGATCCCTTTCATATGTGATTCAATTCATTTAATTTCATTACAAGCCGAAGTAACCAGGTTATACATCTCAACGGGATGGGGGTCTCCGCTTCCTAACTAGCTGCCTCTAGTGAGTTTGGATTTCATAATTATACATGCAGTACCAGTCCAAGATGTGGACACTCACCCATTGAGGTAAAATGTGCATTAGAGTATAAGGGCTTCTGCTGGCGGCTGTGTGTTCACGTTCCTTGTCTTTCTCCTGACAAACGACTTCATACATCTGCTTGGAACAATGGTTGGATTTTTGAAAATGATTTGCTATTCAAATCTTGCCTGAGGCCACTACAATTATTCCCTGTCACAATTCATGCCATGCTGGCCTGTGTGATAACACTCACCTTTGATCAAATAAGAAAAAAAGCTGCCAACTTATGAATGCCCCTATTGTTCAGGAAAAAGTGCATTATCCAAAACTGCTATCCAGCCCAATCCTTTTTTGGGAGTATGGAAAACTATGTAAAATGGTATTGATTCACAAGCTATGTATGACAATGCCATTAGCTATTGCGACAGATCTTGTCCACAAAGATCACCTGTTGTCCTGAGGCTTGTTGTGTATGCCCAAGATGTACTCACAGGCTGGTATAATGTTGTGTTATGTTTGTGTGGCTTGCAGAATTTCCTGTATTTTATTTGGTTTCATTTTGTAGTTTAAAAGAGTTTAGTTCCAGGAAACATGAACTTATAAATATCTTTTTAACAACATGCTTGACAGAAAACAATTTAGCACTGCAAATGGAACTACACTGTTCTCTAAACTAACATATGTCCTGGCTTGCGTGTGTGACACGTCCCTAACTGTCCTCTTTCTCCAATAGACATACTCTTCAAACAACCGCATCCTGGACACCCAGATCATCAGTGAACTGAAAACTGAAATAGTGTCCCTAAAGGGCTTGCTACTCAGCAGGTAATGACTCCAACATATGAGATTTAATCTGAAATGGCTCCATATCCTGTAGTTCATTACACTATATGTATAATAAGTCATTTCATTTTGCTTTACAGTGATATACACCGATCAGCCATATTATTATGACCACTGACAGGTGAAGTGAATAACACTGATAATCTTGTCATCATGGCCCCTGTCAGTGTGGGTGGGATATATTAGGCAGCAAGTGAAAATGTACATGTGTTTGAACCAGGACAAATTGGCAAGCATAAGGATCTGAACGACTTTGACAAGGGCCAACAGTGGTCTGTACCTATCAACAGTGGTCTGTACCTATCAACAGTGGTCTGTACCTATCAACAGTGGTCTGTACCTATCAACAGTGGTCAGGA